>NC_051166.1:181434456-181569456 GCF_013339725.1 Rhipicephalus microplus
TTTCATCAATTAGTTCGATTAAGCGAAAAGCCGGAAACGATTATGATTCATCGTTTGATCATGTACCTTTAATTGATTGATCGTTAATTGATTTTACCATCCCTACAGGATCCTGTGTCAATACGAACCATCACTGTTCGCTCTTCTTGCGCTTTTAGATGACGTTATAAACTCGGGATTTAGAGGATTTCGCGTTTTAACGCAATAGTATTCAAGCTCGTTTCGGTGTCGGTGGCGGCGTCTTTGGTTCGGAGTAAAAAAAAGCAGCGCGTTGTCCATGAGGGAAAATTCAATGTATGCGTAGCTGCATATTGAAATTACTGTCGGAAGACATCTGCACTTTGGCACGGTTTAGGCCTCCACAGAGAAGCGAACACAAGCTAACAGTTCGGATGGCGATACGAACGCGGCCCGACCACGCTGTCGCATTCTGCTCTTGTTGCCGCCGCCTCCGAGTGAGACGGGTGCCATCTTTTGGAGGCGTTGTGATGGCGCGCCGCTATTTTCCTGCCGTTTGCCAGAGATGGTAGCCTACGCCGTATGGATGTTTTTTTAGAAACACGAAGTGAATGCGTCGCTAGTTACCCATAAGTTCCAAAGGACACCCACTTTTGTGCGTGCATTCTTTTACACACATGTAGAAAGTTTGTCGATACTTGAAAAGACAAAACAAAACAACAACGTTACGCGCGTAGGCGTTCTCTCGTAAACCACCGGGCCGATGACACGCTTGTGATGGATTCTGTGCATTCGAAATGACTGACTGCAGTGACAAAGTGTCAGTGCGGCATGTGGCATGTGTGCGGTGAGTCAGCTCAACGCGCACCAACGCAGAGAGAACCATGGCGCTGTGGACTGCCCAAAGTTCATTCCAACAGTGCACGAGTGGACAGTGTTCCCTATACTTTAGGCACACAACAACAGTAGCCATAAAGGTGCCATTGTAGAGAGCACAAACCTTTACTACATTTATGCGTGTCGCTATCACGTTCAAATCCTAAAGACGAAGCTTGAGGGTCCTCAAATTTCATTTCAGCTGCATTCTGTTGCCGCTACAAACGGGCGGGCTACGCGAGGTTATGACAGTGAAGTGACACTAGGCGACCAAGTATAGGAACTGGAGTGCGGCTTTGTGGCGAAGCGTGGCCTATAGCATGCAGATGGATCAGGGCTGATAGGCTTAGTTTCCCTGTTGTCTTAACAGGAGAAGCCGGGAATATGAACACGATGGTGCTCTGAATGGTGGTTCAGCTGTGCTTGAAGCTCGGTGTGTATTTCTTTAACATTTCGTTTTTCAAATGCAGTGCCGGCACACACACACGCACACACACACTTCTATAATACTGACCCCTCAAGCTATTTTCGTAATAAATACATCCTATTTTGTGAGCACCACGTCCTGCTTTGTCGATGGATCGGCTATATGACTTGCAAGGTTCTGTGGCAGAATAGCTGCGCTTGATTTGCCTCGAATTGAGATTATTCTTCGCGTCCATTTCATTTTTCACTCCCTCACAACGCTGCCGGCGGTGGCACCAGACTTTCTTTGACACAAGGTTCTTAACAATATATATTGTGTTAACAATTCTCAAGTCTATTCTCGTGTTCATCACTTGGGGCTCATACCTGCACTCCACAAGCCGCAGTATGCATGTATACGCCCTACGTGGCTGACGGAAAGGGGTATCGTGTACGTTATTCATGTCATGACATTTTAGCGTATCGAGCAGTGCTGTCGGTCCCTTCAACATGAATAAAAAAGGCGAGAAAAAAAAAAGAATACACCGCTTTTCGTTTTGCTTTAATACTGCACCATACTTATGCTTGCAAGAGGAACACACTGAACGCTTTTGATTTCGTCAGCTGTATTCACAGTAATGCATGTCCAGCTGTTTAAAGCACGCCACAGCTGCAGGTAGTGCACCTAACTTACGACCTTGGGCTATAACTTAACGTGGGCTTCGTTATTTCTTTGATGTAAGCGTGCGTGTTTGGTGAGTATTGATTAAGGCTGGTGAAGATTTTGGTTATTTAGAGTTTATCTATGTATATCCACCGAATCTGTAAGCTAACGATGTACTTTATTTTCTGCTATGGCCCGCATGGGTCCACTTTCAACATTTATTTAATAATGTATTTATTGAAAAATACCTTACAGGCCTCCGTTGAGGCATTGTGTAAAGTAGGCAGTTCTAAAAGTGAACTACTCTGTCGATAGATAGAAAGTAACTTTCCGGTGAATGCATGCTATTGTCGGCGTCCACTGAGCGGCCGCAATTGACGGCCGACGTGGCAACGCAGCTGTGAATGCGCTGGCCATTCATCGCATACGTTGCGACGATTGCAGGTGTCGGGACTCGCTTGTACACTACACCCGTCGACTACACGATGAGTCCTTAATTGTGCACCGAGCCGGCAGGCTTTTATCCGCCGATGGCACTGGACTGTTTTTGTAGTTTCGTAACTTTGCGCGAAAGAATTCCCGCCGCCACCGTCTTCTGTGTATGCACACTTCAAGGTTATCTTCATTGTGGCCGTTCCTTTTAAAGTTTTCGGCGTGCATTGCATTAAGTCTTCTGGACGTGCGTAATATATCAGCAGTCTAACGGCCTGATTACGTCAAGGCCGTTGACGGCGATGAAAATCAAGGAGAATCGTGACTGGGAAGCGCATACACAGTCAGAAGTTATGTTACCCGAAGGAAGAGCAGTGCATCATGGAGTTATTCAACCGGTCGCCCATCTGCTAGTACGGATTTAGTCATATTTTTTGTTGGTATAGAAAAAAAGCAGAGTGCTGCAGTATTCTACCGTATTGCTAATATATACTGTGGAATAGGTGATTGTCGCCCTCTTCTGCTGTAATGAAATTTAGTGACTACAGCGCTTTAGTTTTCTATGTGCCTTGCAGTGCCTGTGCTGGATGCCTCCACACTGAGGGCGAAGTATGTGATGTGTAAGACAAAATTTTCTTTATTTTTTCAAGTTGCTGTAATAGTTGACCTAGTTGCTATTTGATAACAGCTAAGAGCAACTACGGGCAGTATAGGTGCGGGCCTGCATGGACAGCGTTCCACCGCATGTTTTCAAAGCATACTAGTTAATCAAGATTCGAGGTTGCGTGGGCCTATTATCTGCGTGCAGAACGAAAGACAAAAGAAATCGGACTCCCAGTTTGCAATGCTCTTGTTTGACTTGATGGCGCTTCTGCAGAATGGTTCTCTCCAACGAGGGGCCAGGGCAAACTTATGAATAATTCACACGCCCCCTCCTGCGACGTCGTGTCGTTGATTCGGTAATGCATGCGCAATGTCTTCCATCGAGCTTGTCAGCTGACAGAAGCCTGCCGCGTGGGCGCTCCCCACACAGTTCCCGTCAGCGAGGTGGGCGCGCCGATGCTGCATGACCGGCAAACGCATGCGTGTAATGGCTAACTATACGGCAAAAAGGAAAGACATTGCGGTATAGCCGCGTCGGACTATATGGAGACAGCCAGTTCATTTTCGTCTGCACGTTAAGTCGAATCACGTCAACGCAGAAGTCGTGGTGATATATTTGGCATGTTCCTGTCCTATGATACATTCTACGACTAGTTCTTGGTGTGCCTTCGATATCTGAGCGCCAAAAACTAAGGTTTCTTTGTTCTAGTTACGGATGCGCGTTCGCCTCTTTATTATGTGATTATACGATTCTTGTTTTTGTATGATATTGGATAGCACTATCTGTAAGAGAGGAAAGCGTGAGATGTCTGCGATTTGAGTTCATATATATTCATGTGTGTTTCCAAATAAACGTGGTTCGAAGTTAGCGTTCGTGTTGTCTGTCTCTTTCCCTTGTCTCCGTTTTTTTTTGCGCTAAGATATCAAAGTCATGCATCGTTACCAACCCACCCAACTCGCCGCACTCATCAGTATTGGTGTGCCGTAAATCGGGTGCGTGGTGTACAGATTGACAGGCAACCCGGAGAGCGCGTTTTGGTTGACATTTTGCTGTATGAGGATATGAGACATAGATAATAAACACGCGTTCCTTTATTAAATAAGCGTTCCTTTATTAAGCGTTCCTTTATTTCAGGCCTGTAAAACGTCTCCGTGTGCTGCTATTATCGCGTCCGTGCTTGTGTGTGTTCAAACGCCGCCGATTGGGCGAGTTGGCTCAGCGTACGAGGTAGATGAGGCTGAATGTCAGCTTCGGAAACTCATTCAAGGGCAATGAGTGTGTTTTGTTTTTGTTTGTTTGTTTCTAGCATCCTTGCGTCAGTGTTGCCACGGATTTTCGCATTCGCGTCTGACCGAGCGATGCCGAAGTATGGTGGTCATGCCAACTGACTCTTTGCGGCTTACCGCTACTGCTTGAGTTCGTTGAGAACAATAGGTAGTAAAAGAAAAGAACACCTCAGAAGAATAAGAAATGAGTAGAACTAATTCGTCTGTCCTGGTAAAAAGTCCAAGAGTAGGAACCGCTTGCTCCAGATCAAGAGTGCGCGACGGATCTATACTGCAGGAGGCCTTTTACGATTTCAGGAAGGAGACGAAAGCGCTCGTGAGCAATCCCTGCCACATATATTCGTGTTTACGATGATCGTGGAATAGGCAGGAGAAACATTCTCCCGCGGTGGTATAAGTAGCTGTCGCTAACTCTAAGCGAGCGCTCACACCTGCTCCGGCCGAGTAATATGCGAGTGGACAGGACGAACGGAGGTCTGAAGCGTCGTCGCGGCGCAGGTGCATATCTGCGCACATGCATGAGTGCAGGGAATGGCTCGCTGCTGGCAGCTGCCTATAGCTGCAGTGGCACCGATCAAGCTCCGGGTCGCCAAAAGCGTCCGGGACGCGGGGTTGTAGTCGCGCACTCTGTATACATTAGGCTCCCGCGCCGAGCGCGCGCTAGCACAGCCAGGGATTCCCTCGGGAGCCAGCTGGGCTGCGCTTTGCGCAGATGCAGTGTTTGCGCGCCTTTGCGTGAGTCTCCGTTTCTCGCGTCAACCAAACAGGAGCACCCTCTGTCGCGCGTATAGATGCAAAGGAAAAGGGGAGGCCCTACCTCTTCTTCTCCGCTGCTTCTTTCTTTTTTTTTTGTACTCAGATATAAAGAAGCGACCACAAGAAACAGGCATGAATACTTGATCGAGGGCCAAAAGAGGGTGGCGGTATGTCTGCACTCGCAATACGCCGATGCCGACAGCGGGGCGTGGTGCTGCTGATATAAACTTCCAGAGAAGCTATTAGTGTGTGTTCACGCCATAACTAGAAGCAACAAAGTCGACAGTCTGCCGGGTAAAAAGTCCGGTAATGGAACACGCACCCTTGCAGCAACTTGTGATATACTATAGTTGCTTACATCTTCCGGCAGCGGGTGTAACGTTTCGACTGGAAGGTTCTCCGCCAAATACGTGCCTCAGATGCGGTGGCGAAACAGTCATTTACCACCTTTTACTCCAACACGAGGTAGTATTTTCAAACGCGAGAGAGTTTTCAGAGGTCAAGAGCTGCAAAAACCCAAACTCGTGTAGTTTTTTTTTTAGAGCGTGTAGGGGAGCGCTAGCGAACCACAGTATTGTGTACTCGAATCTAAGCGACGAACGCAAGCTTGCTGGAAAACGCCACAACACATACACTGTGGTCGAATCTATACAAAATATGGCGCCGGTTGTTTAAAACCGTGTCTCCTCTTCCCCCTCTCCTACTAGTGTGCAGTCGCACTCGTGCGAAGCATCTTGTTGTCGCGCTCTACGTTTTTTTCGACGTAGTTTCTCTTGGTGCCGCTATTCCGCTACAGCAGTTCGTGCTACTGCAAACGCTCGAGTGGTGCCGCCCGGGGCTCGAGTTCTCTCCCGTTCACCTGCGTTTCTGTTCTCGGCACGTGTCTCGCGTAAGGCTCGTCTCTGGTCTGTAGCGACACAAGTTAATTCCCCCCTCCCTCAAACAACACAAACGTACACGCACACACACACGCACAAAACATGCTACACTAAAAAGAAATAAATCCGGCAGATTTCACCCCACGTACTGTGGGAATCGATGTTATGCGAAGCGTGCGGCGGGAACGTGACTACGGCATATTTTTTTTCTTTAACGGTGGCATCCTTCCTCTTGACAAATGCAGACGCTGCTTCATTATATACTATTTCGAGACACGCGCGTGCATTTTGAGAACTACTGCATTCCTAGGATACTTTTGTTTCTACACTTTTTCGGCATGATGTCACTTCTTTAGGGAGGCTGCATAGTGGTGCCGGTGCTATTAACAAAATCAAGCGTTGTGTACAGCCACATTTCCGCCCGCAAAGTGTGGCCTCAAAGTACGATATTGGCGCTATCGAATAAACGCACCCTGTGGAGGCAGAAATGAAGTTAAGGTAAAGGTACGTGTTCTGCGCAAAAGTCACGCCTAACACGTACCACCACCTGACCTCTCGAAATACAGCGTTACGCTGAAAAATTTCGCGCATAAAGATCGTGCTCACTTGGCCACGTCTCACCGACACTTCTGATTTATCTTGGGCTCCCTCTCAGGAGCAGTAAAGAAACAGTGCTGCCATGGTATACGTGTATATACTGACACCAATTTTTGAATCTGAGTGTACTCTACCATAAAAGTCTGCTGTATGGCGACTCTGAGCAGGCGTAAAAATCAGGAAATGTTAAGGCATTTTATTTTGACGTGAACGTCACGTCAACTTTTGCATGACACACCTAGAGACATCGCCACTAGCATTACCTCAAGTTGCAGTACCGATTCAGGCATGAATTCTTGGGGCTTCCTATGCGGTATGATTGGTTTATAATGACATCAGATAAAAAAAAACACGAATACAATATTGCCGCTTGCGCGTCACTAATGAAGCCACGGAGTGGAGGAGTCGTGGAAACTTCGATATCCTGCACGAGCACGTGACCAGAAGCCCATGCTGCGTTGGGACGTCAAGGTGCACCTGGAGTAGTAGTCTACCACTATCTCTCAAAAGAAAGGTATACAACAGCTGCATCTTACCGGTACTTACCTACGGAGTAGAAACCTACAGGCTTACTAAGAAGGTTCTACTTTAAGATGATACAGCGATCGATGGAAATGAAAACGATAGGTGTAACCTTAAGAGACTGGAAGAGAGCACAGTGGAAGGATATCATAGTCGAACTCAAGAAAAAAAATGGAAAAAAAAACATGGGTCAGGCACGTAGTGCGTAGGCAGGATAATTACTGGTTATTAAGAGTAACTCGCTGGATTCCAGAAGAGAGCGAACGCGCGAGGGAGCAACCAAGTTAGGTGGCAAGATGAAATCAAAATTTTCTCTGGTACAACATCGCAGCAGCAAGCACAAGACAGGGTTGATTGGCGGAACATCAGAGAGGCTTGTGCTGTGCAGGAGGTGTAGTCAGGCTAATAATAATAATGGGGTGCACGTTGAAGAGCCCCATGTGGTCGAAATTTCCGGAGCCCTCCACTACGGTGTCTCTCATAATCATATGGTGGTTTTGGGGCGTTAAAGCCCAGAAATCAATCAACCAATCAATAATATTAATGATGATGATGGCGGTAATAATAACGAATTAATTTTTCAGGGCGCATTCACGCGTGTGAGTACATTTTCTGGACTCTTGAATGCTTTGCCTTTCTTTGGGAGCGTGCTAGCAAGTCAAAATTCTTGTGTTGGGACAGCTTTAAGCGTCACAAGTTAATCTGACCTGGTTTGCATTGGGCGTTTCTTTTTCGACCGCCTCTCAAAGATAGGTCTCAGACCTATATTTGGTGGGGGCACACATGCTCCTGTCGCTCGAGGCAAACATTGCCGAGAGTGGCTATGTTTGTCTCATGTAAACACTCACCACATGGATTGTTGCCACGAATGTGAAGGTACGCCCCTTCAAGCGTGGCACCTCTACGTAAAGTGCAGTAACTTATTACGTGGCCTCAAGAGCGTGAGCATTTGTCGCGTTCGATACAGCAACATTTTTTCTTTCGGACGCAGGAGCGTCCTGATAACCGAGGACCAGATGAATTTGTGCATTGTCACGTTTCATTCTGCCGTATAGTTTTGGGCATTGCTTGTGGCTCTGCAAATAGTGAAAGTTGGGGAGGTTATTTTACAGAGAGGTTGATGTAATGTAACGGGACCAGTTGCCCCATGGAGCGTATTTCTCTATATATACGTTCCTTGACATGAGACAGCTTGAGCCAACGCCTTCTGCCCAGAAACGTATTTGAACAACTACGTTTCCAGCAAGAACACTTCAAGTGATTGGCTCTCTGTGCCCCCCCCCCTTCCCCCATTCATGGCATGTTTTTTTTTGTTTCCGGAAAATGAAACTGCCTTCCTTCGTTTTCTTGCCGTATATAACCGAAAAAACAATTGATTCTTCATCGTTTTCTTCGATCGATTCGAGCCGACTGCCGGGCCATTAGAGCATGGTAGCGGAAAGAAAAAGTAAAAAAAAAATTAACAACGAAGGTGTAAAACTAAAAGGAAAATATAAAGGAAACAGAAGAACTGCACAACGTGAAACGAGCGCTCAATGGCAGAAGCCTATCTAGAGCAGCTGAACGAAAAAGCGCTAGAGGATGGAGCAGAGGGTGACATGGGACAGAAAAGAAGCGAACGAAATAAAAAGGTGCGCGCGAAAAAAAAAAGGAAAAAAGTACGGAGCTCATCTGGAGGCGAATTAACCTTGAGGCAGCCTTTTCTTCCTTTGGGTACACTCGCAACGGGTGCACACTGATCGTTTGCTTCGAAACGATGGACTTTGAGTCTAAGGCCCCGCAAGGTGCGTTTAAGGACTGCGAGTGCAGAGGTCGTCGTCCCAATGGACGGAGGATGAGGAGGAGAAGCGGGGGCTGCTCTAATGCAGACCATGGCGGGGCACGCGGCAGACATTGGAACCAACAAGGCGGAATTACAGTTGGCTACAGAAAACGCTCATAAGTATACCCCTACTCTGTGGTTTTGAACAAGTCTGATAAAAAAGAAAGAGAAAAGAAAAGAGTTGGACAATGTAAGGCGCCCTCTGTGTATGGCTTTTTTTTCGTTTATCGTCCCTTAACGAAAACGAATAACATAATCTTATTTTGTACTTTTTTCTTGTGCTTTTGCGGAAGTGTATGTGAGGTTTGCGTGTTTATGTGAAGGCTGTGTACCGTAAATATCGCTCGCTGAACTTTTTCGAAAATGAAGCGAAGAGGGGATATAAATCAAGAGATGAAAAGGTTTGAAGAAAAAATTACCGACACGTATGTATACTTATTTAAGTATTTAAGTTTTATGAATGAATCAATCAATGGGCAGACTAGAATAGAGAGAAACGAGAAAAAAGGAAGGCAGGGAGGTTATCCAGATGCTAGTATCCGGTATGCTACCCTACACTGGGAGTGTGGCAGCTTGGGCTAGTTGGTATGGCATGACGATAGTTATAGCGCGAGAACAAAACGACGACACAGAGACAAGGACACGAAAGACATGAGCGCTCGTGTCTTTCGTGTCCTTCTTGTCTCTGTGTCGTCGTTTTGTTCTCGCGCTATAACTATCGTCATGCCTACACTGGGGTTGGGGAATAGGGGGTTGAAAGAGAAACAGAGAGTTAAAAAATAAATAAAAGAAAAACACCGATACACACGCATACACAAAATCAGTCCACTCAGAGGCGTTCCGACTGGCCAGTAGTTCGCACGGCTTTCTTCTGTGACGATGAATCATGACGATGGCGCAGTATACTTTCTTCTGACAACGGCTGGTCATCTAACCTGTTTAGTGTATTAGAAAGGTGTTGTCTTTCCAGGTTGTATTCCGGGGAGTCACTCAGGATATGTCGAATTGTTTCTTCATCTCCGCAGTGTGCACAGTCTGCGGTGTCGGCTTTCCCTATGCGGTACGCGTGCGCACGGGTAAACGCGACTCCCAACCATAGTCTGCACAGAGCAGTAGCGTCACCTCGTCGAATGTTTGTTGGAAGCTGTAAGCTTAACGTTGATTCAAGGGGTCGTAATCTTGCATGCGTAGAGAGAAGCTCATTCCAAAGAGTCATGGAGCGTTGGCGAGCAAGCATGCGGAGCCTCCTAGCAGCGTCCGTCCTTGAGAGAGGTATTGACTGGTTGTTGTCTTCTGTGTGGGCTGAACGGGCAGCTTGAGCAGCTCGTTCGTTACCGATAATTCCACTGTGGCTTGGCAACCACTGAAACATAACCTGGTGCCCTTTTTCTGTTATATGGTGTAGCATTTCTGCTGTTTCAAATACCAACTGCTCGTGTGGACTACATCGTAGATTTGACAGAAGTGACTGCAGTGCCGCCTTGCAGTCGCCAAAAATCGTCCACCGTTGCGTGCTTTGGTCGTTAATGAAACGCAGCGCAGCGCGAAGCGCTGCAAGCTCTGCTGCCGTTGTTGTGGTTGTATGAGCTGTCCTGAATTTGATTTTTGTGGCGTGCGTTGGAATAACGACCGCCGCAGTTGAGCTGTTTGGCAGGACGGAGCCGTCGGTGTAGACGAAGGTGCAGTCTTGGTACTTCTCGTACAGCAGAAGTAAGGCGAGCTGCCTGAGAACTGGCATTGAGAAATCTAATTTTTTCTGGATGCCTGGTATTGTCAGGTTGATGACTGGCTGTTTGAGGCATCATGGAGGAATCGAAGGTCTCACCGCGGGCGTAAAACCAGTTGGTAGGGAGTCACCATGTGTAGTTATTGTTCGACAAAAGGAAGTATGAGGTCTATCCGCTGGTAGAGAGTCTAGGTGGTGATGGGGAGTCCGGCCCACATGCCTTATGGGTGTACTCAAAGCTTCAATTTCAATATGGGTCTGCACGAGGTGGTCTTTGGCTAAAGCTATAGTCGCCACTGTTGAGGCACCCTGAGGCAGACCTAGACATATTCGAAGCGCCTGTGCCTGAACGCTTTGTATCATGCGTCGACTTGTTTTGCTGGCATTTGATAATGCAGGTAGACTGTATCGTAAAAAGCCAAGGAAAAGCACCCTGTACAGTCGTAACATAGCATTAGGCTGCATTCCCCAAGTCTTTCCAGCGAGAAACATTAAAAGATGGCATATGCCTGTCAATCGCTTTTTCAATTACGACACATGAGGGCTCCATGATATGTCTCTGTCGACTATGACACCCAGAAATTTGTGAGATCGACGATGTGGTATATTTTGACCGTTAATTGACACTCTGTAATTCGACATGAGTTTACGCGTAAATGCCAGAAGAGCGAACTTTTCGGAGGAAATTTCCAGGCGTCGATTGTGGAGATACAAAGCAGTTGCAGTAGCAGCTCTCTGTATTCTCGCTCGTAACTGCAGGCGAGTTAGTGCAGATGTCTAGATGCAGCTGTCATCAGCGTATGTTGATAAATATTGTTTGGTAGGTGCGTATGGAGAGCGATTAGTATTATATTGAATAGCACGGGGCTCAGTACACCACCCTGAGGGACGCCACGACAACTGAAATGTGCAGACGTGTTCCGGCCTCCATACTCACAAAAAAGGATCGCATTTGGAGATAACTGCGTGTCCACTTAAACATTCGGCCACCCACTCGAATCTCTTCTAGTGCGGTAAGGACGGCTTCATGTGTAACGTTATCATAGGCTCCTTTGACGTCAAGGAACAGAGAGGCGCAAAGACGCTTATGGCCTTTCTCATGTTCAACGTGCGTGATTTTGTCGATGACGCTATCGATCGATGATCGACCACATCGAAAGCCAGCCATGACATTTGGCTAGATCTCATGATACTCCAAGTACCACTCGAGTCGGCCGAGAATCATTCTCTCCATCACTTTACCCACGCAACTAGTCAATGCAATCGGGTGATAGGAGGAGAGTTGCAATGGTGATTTACCAGGTTTTAGCAGTGGT
This sequence comes from Rhipicephalus microplus, assembly GCF_013339725.1. Taxonomy (NCBI): domain Eukaryota; kingdom Metazoa; phylum Arthropoda; class Arachnida; order Ixodida; family Ixodidae; genus Rhipicephalus; species Rhipicephalus microplus. Next base: position 181,446,299 of record NC_051166.1, read on the forward strand.
ACTAAACGACTAGTTTTCCAACTTAAGGAAACAGTGCCCTCTAGCCAACAATCATTATATAGCTGAAGTAGAGCTATGCTCGCGCGCTCACCCAGATCACACAGGGTCTGTAGGAGATTCCGTCAGGTCCTGTTGTGGAGGTACGTTTGCATGAAGCGAGTGCTACCTTGAGCTCTTGAATGGTGAACGGGAAGTCCATCCAGGAATCACGTGGTGGCGGACAACTGCTCGAAAGTGGTGAGCTGCTAAGTGCTGTAGTTCGCCCTGATAATCCGGTGCAGAACTCTTCAGCAACGTCCACATCTGGTCAATTTTGGTAAAGGGCTAAGGCCTGAAATGGTGACTTCTGAATGGGGATGACCGCAAACCTCTTATCGTCCTCCATATCTGCGATAAAGGCTTACGAGGGTCGAGTGACTCGCAGAAAGTAATCCAGCGTTAGAATTATAGCTTGTCCAACCGACGTTTGATCTTCTTCTGCACACGTCTAGCAGTCGGTAAATCTTCTATGTCCTTCGTGCGCCGTACCTTCTTTCAGCTCGTCGTCGCAAGGCTCGAAGCCGCTACAGCTCTATGTAGATGTCCATGATTCTTACAGGGCATGGGATCGTACACACAGTCTCTTTTACAGTGCTCTTGATGGCCTCTTGTGAATCGGATATGTGTTCTTGGCATTGGTCTTCAATACGAGACTGAAATTGTCGCGCACTTTAGGAGGCGACAATCCTCTGATCTTGACGTATGTTGGAATGTGATCACTCGCATGCATTTCTATATCCGTAAACCATTCAGTATGTTTCACTAGGCTTCGCGAAACAAAAGCCAAGTCGAGACAGCTCCTGTATGTGGAGCCACGTAAAAATGTAGGACTGCCATCGTTCAGTAACCAAAGTTTGTTGTCGGAGGCAAAAGACACCAAGTTTTTGCCCTTCATGTTGGTATTCTGACTTCTTCATAGTGTACGATGAGCGTTAACATCCCCGATGATACCACACGGGTCAGGAGTTAACGCTATGATGTCTTGTAGTTTTTTTTTTGATCGAACCGGCTTGATGGTGATAGGTATGCGCCAACCACAGTGATGTTGAGCCTCCTCTTTTTCACTCTCAAGCATACATATTGGTTTCCGTTATGAGGTGGTACAGGTTGAAGGATGTAAGTGAGGTCTCGGCGAATGAACACCATAACCTTGCTTCTTTCAGTAACAGTAGACGACATAAAAGGTTCGTATCCCGAGAGTCGATAAGTTCGGCTCACAGATGACGATTACGGGAAACATATTGACGTACACAAATCGACGAAAGTCACCAATGCGCGATCTCAGTCCCATGGCATTCCACTGCAGTATTGCTGCTTTACGAACCTCATCCCTGAAAGACAGTGGTGAGTTAGCCATGGTCTACTCTAGGGCTGCTAGCACTGGACTAAGCGTGTCCAGTACTTGAAGGGCACTTTTGGCTGACGGTGTATTCATGTCGCTTAACAACACGCGAATGGTGTCCACTAATGATCTTAGCATCACCATGACGCGATGATCTGGTTTCCCGGCCGTTGAAGCATCTTGTGCTTGTACTTGAGGCGGCTTCTGGTGAGGCTCAACAGGTCGTGTAGGCGGCTTCTGTTGAGGCTCAACAGATCGTCTAGGCTTAAGGGGTGGCCATTCCTTTGGTTAGAGAGATCTCCCAGCATCTTCTCTTTCAGCGCAGATGTTTGCCATGCTAGGAGTTGCGCCTGTCGATTTCACTTGAGTTTCTGACTTTGTCGTGAGATTTTGCACTGTTCTTCGTGAGGACCTTCGACGATGGCGGCGCCTTCGCCTTACTTTTTGCGCAGCTTCTCTGTGAGTCGAGTTGTCTCGCACCATTTGCCTCAGAATATAAATCTCTTTCTTAATCTGAGGACAGTCCTTGGAGGAAGCACTGTGAGCGCCTTGGCAGTTGGGGCATTTCAACGTAGTTGCATTACAGTCGTCTTCTGAGTGGTGTTCAGCGCATCGGGGGCACACTGCGGAATTTCTGCAAACGCCCTGCATGTGACCAATCTTCTGGCACTTGAAACACTGCATAGGCTTTGGAATAAATGGGCGAACCTGGTGACGGAAATGGCCAACCTTCACGTAAGAGGGAAGACAGTCACCCTTGAGTGTTATTCGCACACAACGAGAGTTGCCTAGGCGACCAGCATGCACAATGACGTTGTTTTCACTCACTGGTTTTATCAGTACAGGAAAATCTTCATTGGCGATTTCAGTGTTTATATCATAGATAACTCCTGTTACGGTGCTACCATTCTCTAGTATGATGGATCGGACTTTGATGTTTCCCAGCTCCGACACATGCTGTAGCGTGTTCATTGAACTCGGGTTCATCACGTCGATTGCCAAAATATTCTTTCTCGTGTTTATTCTGATGTCCTTAATCTCGTTAGGCACAATGTTTTCAAGGTACAAGGACAGTGCTTGCCTGTTGAGGATGCGTAGATTGGCAGCAGTGGTCTGCGGCACAAACAGAATGGAGTGAGGCCATCGCTGAGGCACTGTCCTCACAGTGGCTGTACTTGATGCCGATGATGCGTTTGGCCTTGTGGTAGAGCACAGGTTCGAAGCCGTCTTCCGAGGACTCGTCGTCTGATGCAGAGTACAGCTCGGTGTCCTTGCTCTCACTAAATGCATTACCACGCTTTCTTGAAGCAATGCCCGTGGATGAACTGGTACCGGGCGGGATCTCCGGGGATTGTACATCCATCACCGCGATGTAGGGGGCTGCAGACTTCTCTGTTGCGCTGTGGAATGCAGAAAATACAGCACAGACCGCAAGATGTGTTCTACAAGAGAAGCACTTCGTCTTCGCAGACTAGAATATATATCAGCGATGGCCATGATGCCAGAGACGTTGGGCTTGTGCTTCCAGCAGTTAAATTATTTTTAATGCCAGAATGGCCGCGATTACAACACTTGCTGTTTATTGAAAAGCTAAAGAGAAAACAATATTCTGCGAGCAGTAACGCGAACCACATGCCAATCACTCGAGTGCTTTCTAGATTGCACTTCCCCCGCGAAGCCGTTCAACGCAGTATCTCTTCTCGAAACTCTGCATGCATGTGTAGTATGTGGGCGTGCTTAGTGCTGTATGTTAAACCCGGAGGGCGAAGTGTAGAGCGCGAAAAATCGGCGAAGACACCCGCTCCCAACTTTCAATAATCTGTCCATTATAGAGCACTAACACCAAAGACACAGCTATAGCTGGATTTAGGCTAATATTCGTCATTAAGATATTAAAATAGGGAAAAGTAACCAGAAACGAAGCAAGGAATGGTAGGTTTTCTTTTTGTGTGGAAGCGTACATGGTAGTACAAGTACGAACCAGTCAGGGATCAGAGCGAACGCGACTGTCGAGATGGCGTGGTAGACGAACCGTCGCGGTGGTCGTTGTTCTTTATCAGGTAACTGGGACAAGTGCTCGCGCGAACCGGAGACAAAGGAGGCACAAAATACGTCTAGCTGTATATATAGGCAAGAAAGAGGAACGATTCGCATAACGAAGACGAATGCCACACCGGAAGAAACGAATCAAGATGTTAGCTCTCGCGCTGCAATAAACGGCCGACCCTCCATCGCAGACCTGCCTTTCTGTTACCGCTTTACTTTTTCTTTTGTCCGTGTAATTTTGTTTCCGAGCAATGTACGACGCACGGAGTGGCCCGTCAGGCTTTCTTTTCAAGCTCTTCCTCTTTTGTTCCTCGCGTGGAAGACGGGGCTTCCGTGCAGGTGGCCGATCTCTGCGGCGTTTTTCGTCTGCTCCCTCTTCTCACTGTGGTCTGGAAGACGGCAGAGCTCATACTGCCGTGTGGCAGCGGGCGCGCATCGATTGGCGAGGCACCGAAATAACGCAGTGCCCGCCAGCTTCCTTCACGCGTGCCTCCTCTTTCCTTCCTCTCTTCACTCGGGACGAATTTTTTTTCAACAATTATTACTACACTTTTTTTTTTGCTACGGAGTTTCCAATCATGGAAGCTGCTTCAGCTGTCGCAGCATTCTACACTCTGCACGCACCGTCCACCAATGGTGATCAACGGTTTTTTTTCTTCATTTTAAAAAGAAAGACATTCGCACGAGTTGAGCGAGTGCTCGCTCCAGTCACCCGTTTCGAGTGTTTCGCTCGGGGCCAAGGATCTCGCAGCTTCTCCTTCACCGCGGAGTACCGCTCGACTTTCAGCGGTACTGCCGCATGAATTGACGTCACGAGCTGCGACAGGAAGAGGGGGAGAGATGTGGACGTGGAAGGTGGACCGCAGCTATGTTACAGCTATGTTACAGCTATGTGGCTACCACACATGTCCTTCGCCAAGACCGATGGTCTCGGGAAGTTGTTCGAGGCGAAGTGGTACAGGGGGCTGAAATATTACGCTGTTATAGCCTAGCAGACATAATGCGCGCCACGCGCCGACTGGCCCACATCAACGATTTTGCATTGCATAAATCTGGCTATACAAGGTTAATATACTACTACTACTACTACTACTACTACTACTACTACTACTACTACTACTACTACTACTACTACTACTACTACTACTACTACTACTACTACTACTACTACTACTACTACTACTACTACTACTACTACTACTACTACTACTACTACTACTACTACTACTACTACTACTACTACTACTACTACTACTACTACTACTACTACTACTACTACTACTACTACTACTACTACTACTACTACTACTACTACTACTACTACTACTACTACTACTACTACTACTACTACTACTACTACTACTACTACTACTACTACTACTACTACTACTACTACTAATAATAATATAATAATAATAATATAATAATAATATAATAATAATATTAAACTCTCCTGGTTAGGGATGAGGATAGTCGCTCAGCCTCTGCCTGAATATTTAATTGCCTACCGTACCGACCCATCCTCACTCAATGTCGGGTGGAAATATCTATTTTGTGGACTTCTAATCGACCATTAGTCCTGTACGTACTGCGTGACCAGCCCCAGTGTACTCACATCTTATCGCAATTACCTTTCTGTACACACGCATTCACTCGTCTATTAATTCTGGCATTTCTTCAGTGTCGTAAACCTACGGTTGTGAATTACTTTTTTCTCGTTAGCATCTTTTTTCTTTTCATTTTTGAAACTTTCGCCGTTTTTTACTCTCAATGTTTCATCCAATTGGGTTAATACAACTCGAGATGGCCTCACATTATACGTGTCAAGAGCCCCCCCCCCCCCCCTTTTCTTTATTCATGACGTTTTCGTCTTGACATCCTCTTGGCTACCGTTTGCACATCTTGGTACTTTTCAAAGACAGGTGTGCAGTAGTGGACCTTTAAAAGGATGACAGCTAATTACGAACTTTCGTTAACTTAAATGCCTTGATGACAAACGTCGCCTCGTTTCGTAACTGTTTTTTTGCTATGTTGTTAGGCTACCAGTTCAAGCCCCTCAGTCATTCACTGGTAATTTTGAGCTGCCCCTTACGAAAATGGGTTTGACCTTCCTGTCACCAACCAGTCACCCCAGTCACCTTCCTGTAGACTCGACCTTCCTGTAGACCAGGTGTGCAGATTTTCTGCAGAAGCCCAGCATACGCCAAGCAGACGTTTCTGATGATGTGCATCCAGAGTGCGTGCACGCAGGCGTATGTAACATATATGTATGTGTCTACACAATTTGGAAGGTGGCACATTTGATTATAATGATTTATTGGGTTTCTCCTGTCAGTCAGCCACCAGTCACCCTGGTACAGACCTCGTCTGCAGATTTTCTGCAGATGCCGAGTAAAGGGCAAGAAGGCTTGTCGGTTAATCTGGGCCCTTTGAGCGCGTGTGGGGATGCATGTAGTATGTACGTATCTATCTATACATTCTGGGTCATGGCAAAAGTGATAACATTGACTAAATGGACTTTATTTTTCAGTCCTGACCAGCAGATTTTCAGCAGACGCCGAGCGGACTTGTCTGTTTATGGGGGTCATGTGTGTGCTTGTATGCATGTATATATTATATACGTATATATCTATACGTTCTAGGTCATGACACAATCCATAATAATGACTAAATGGACTTCAACTTTCAGTCACCAACCGGTCACCCACCAGTCACCCCCGTACAGACCTAGTCGGCAGAATTTATGCAGACGCAGAGTAGACGGCAAGCAGACTTGTCTGTTAATGCGGGCCCTGTGAGTGCGCGTGTGTAGGTATATATTATGCACATGTATATATCTATACAATATGGGTTAGGACACATTCTATAACGATAAATAAAGGGGCTTCACCTTTCAGTCACGCACCAGTCACCCTAGTCTGCAGATTGTCTACAGAAAGGCTGCAGCTTTTTTGCATCCCAAGCAACAGCCTGTCAGCTGGTAATTAAATATCACTAATTAAAATAACAGTGCACATTTCACCTATATACATTAAAAGATCTGTGTATTCTATTGTTACCTCATGGCCACCAAAATTCTGCGCGTATTTTGTATACGTATAAATGTGAAAACTTGAAGCATAATAATTTTTCTACCGGCACTCAATGGCTGGCCAAAATACCATGGCTATATATACCGGGTGGCTAGTGTTACGTCGTGAAGTGCGAATAGTTAGTTATTTGGTGTTTAGTTTGCTGCTGTTGCCTTTATTTGTTGGGCACGTGCATGGGCGGTATTATACCCTTCGGCGCTGCATGTTCCTTGAATGGTTGTGCTAACGCAAATGGTAGCTATTATAATTACTTTCTGTTCACTGCGACAAAACGTGTGAATATTCTGCAGAAATACGGCAGAATTTCTGTAGATTTCCTGCAGATGTTCCGCAGATATTCTGCAGGCATGCTGCATCCTGTGCGGCTACAAATGCTCTGCAGACATTAATTCTGCAGAACGGGTGTACCGATTCTCGGAGGCGACAGAGGGTGACAGAGAGTTCGTCACTTGTCTTCATATATTCTGTATCGCGGGTGACTAATGGTCTGTAGAATTTCTGCAGAAAGGTTGCAAGTTTTTTTTTTTTTTTTGTAAGGGCTGGTGTTCCGGACCCTCCACTACGGCGTCTCTCACAATCATATGGTGGTTTTGGGACGTTAAACGCCACATATCGATAAATCTGAGCTGCTAGTGCTGCAGTGGACGACGTGCACGGATTTTCATCATTGCATTTATTCCTTCCAGATAAAGCGTGTTAACTACTTTTGGTGCCCACGCATGCAGTGAATAGCACTGGAAGCTGCGTCTTTCTTCCTAAAAACCCTATACATAACTTGCGCTATAGAACTTTTTTGGATTTACGGTGTAGTACTGAAACCTCGGTATATATTTATATGTTGTCCAAGCTATTCGGGTGCGCTGTCCTATCACGCGCCTATGATTCGCCAAAAAGCACAAACAAAAAAATAATGATGAGTGGTTTTTCATCGTGCGTGCATCACCAAGTGACTTGACTGTTGAGAGAAGAGAAATGTCGTGGGTTAAAATAGTGCAAGACCACTGGTGCCGAGAAAAGGAATAAACGTTGAGTTGGGTGCAAACACAACATACTAAGTTCTCACATGTAAAAAAAAAATGGTGACAAATCCGGCGTTGCATGAAGGCTTCTTTACTGTAAGTGACCAGAGGTCAAGTTAGTCACACAGAGGAGAGGTGTTGTTCGCAAATACAGCTATTGAACAAAATTCAAGGTACCTCTGGCATTTCTTAACAATTGAATATTCAGTGAACTAAAACACTTTTGTTCTGTAGTTCGTTATTCCTAGCTGAAAGAAGCATTAGGTGTTGAAATGAAATCACCATCTCTCTATTTGTCATGCTTGTAATTTGCATGCGAGTTTATGCTTACTGAATATCATATGTGAAGAAGGCAGTAATACGTTTCTAATCTCGGGCTCTTAAGAGTGCAGTGATCTCGAATCGAGTTACTATGTCCTAGCTTTCGTGTACCTTAAGTCCCCGGCACAGCGCATTGCTGGCCAGCAAAGGACTTGAGTTTCTCCAAGCGTGTCAGTGACGCGCGAAGCATTTAATTTTTTGTCCATCTAAAGACATGGGCTTCCATTTGGCATACTAATCAACTTTTTCGTCACCACGCGAAAATGCTTGTTTTTCATGTCTTGGGAAGATTGTTCTTGCCAGTTTGAAAAGCGAAGCGCCCCAGCACGCATTGCAGCATACCAAACTTTGCACAATGAAATGCACCTTGCAAAAAATATATGTTGTAGAGCAACAAAAATATTTCAGAATGAAGAAAAATGTGAAAAGTGTAGAATTTTTGGTCACCAGCTGGTGAACAGTGAAAAAAAAAACACTATATATGCGAAAATATTCAAAACGAAGAAAATTCAGATTATACGTTTTGTGAATAAATGACCCGGGGACAGTATAAAGAATAATGAATGTTGTACAAAATGTTTCTCTTCACATAGAGTAACAAGACCAGAACAGTGACGCAGCTTGGTTTTTCGTGCCATGCAGTGAAGCATTGCATGGTTTTCCATCAGACGCAAATGTACTCGTGCACTTTCCTCAGTAAATGTTTGTTGTCTTGCAATAAGTCTCCAGATGTGTCAATATAGATGGATACCTGTGATTTGAATAATCCCTCTATGAAGAAATGTCCAATAAACTTCACTATTTCATCTAGCGTCACCTCTTTTCATAAGCCACCTCGCTCCGCATAGGTTGGTGTTCCAGTATATGCATCCAAAATTTTTTTTAGTTTTTGCGCATACCATTAAAAAACGCCAATATCGCCCGCAGTTCTGAAACGTATCGCACTGCTCTTTAGTCTGGGCCAAGATGTGCTCTGGGAGCCTTCTTGCCGTTAGGAGAAGCTCTGCAGCCAGCGCCAGCACACCATGCTCCAGCGAAGTGTGGACAACGCACGTAACCAGAGTAGCTATAAGACTGCGCACTAAGGTCAGAAGCTACACGCACTTGCGGTGGAGGAGACAACTTGAGGATGTAAACGAAACAAACCCATGAATGACTGCGTATATCTCAGGATGACAGTAAACATTGTCGCCATAAAACCTGAAGCTGAGGTGCTGTCATCCTCGCACTCTAAGCTCATCTTCACTCAATCAAGGTGGGGTTGCAAGGTGGTTTCGAGCAGCGCATGTGTTTTGCAGCGCTGGTGCGCACCCATGCGTGCGTGACGACGACGTCGGAGGAGCAACTAGTGACACTAGATGCGACCCTGTGCCTTGTATAACAATGCAAGTGAAACCAAAGCAGCTGTGAACTGTCAGAGAAGGCCACATCGACACTTTAAACGCGCGGCGGACCTTCGTAAATATTTTTGTTCCTGAAAACAACTCTCTATTGAATATCTTGCATAAATTTCTGGCAATTATTACTGCTCAACATGGTCAAATTGTGAAGCCGACACTTTAATTCGATATTATGCTTGCAAAGGTTCTTTTTGTTGCAGAAATTTGATGTCACTGTAGCATAATCACGAGGGGCACGCACTTCTGTAAAGTTCGCCAGCCAAGTGCACTTTTCCAACAATACACGCACAACGGTTTGCGCAGAGGTCTCAAAAATCACTATGTTGCCAAAACGGGTAAACTCAGATTGGTTCGAAAAGTTGAGTGGTTGGACTAACTACTAGAAAGTGTTGGGTGCACGGGAAACAAATTTACTATAACAAAATTGATGATCCAAAAGCGTCAATCATCGGTGATCGATTTGAATAGACGTGGTAACGAAAGAGTTGAGACCAGCACGCGGTTGCAGGGCTGAAGCTGCAATTGTCGCTGCACATTTATGTCTCTGTCTGGCTGCGAAAAGATGCAGTCAAATGATCGAAGTTGAGGGGAGTGAATCCACTTTTCGTCACCTAATGATGAATCACGATTGCCAGCGTAATATCGTGGCCTCCACAATTATCTGTGGTGACTCACCGTTGAGGGGTCTGATCGCAAAGGCCATGGTAAATTTATGCCGCGAAAAGTGCGGTACTACTTGTTGAAGTGATCAACATTATCTGAGGGGCTTTGGATAGTGTTACGGAAGATGCTCGTGGAAGGGAAGTACGTGTCACCGGGATTTTGTTTAACTGAAATATGTTGGCATTGCGCTCAGTGGCGATTCGGTGGGGTATTTTATAAACGTTCGTACAAATGAATTATTTCTTTAATTGCTATTCTTTTAGGTGGTACTTCACCGTACTGGCCAAAGCGAGGGCCAGCGAACGCAGATAGTTACGGAATTCTGGGACTTGGGTGTCTAAATATTGCGCCCTTCAGCGTGAGCGAAAAGGGAAGAATAATAATACACGTGGGTGTCAGAGAACGGCCAAGGAAATTGTGATGTACTGTTTGAAAGCGCTCGCAGCGCCTCGTCACCGCAATGAATGGCACAGCTATACTCGGTTTCTGGCTGACAAAACACTTTCCGGGGCCGCCTGAACTTACGCAAGCTATGCGTTCGAGGCAGTTTTGGAATGGACAACCGAGCGAGTAGCGTGCATGAATAAATAACTTCTTTCGGTGTCTTTTGAAGTGTTATTTTGGGATTGCAAGATTTACGCAAGACACACACGCACACACGCGCGGGCTCGTACCGGATAGGTGAAGTTTACAAAGAGGGCAAAAAAAAAAAAGAGCAGGAAAGAGATTGCAGCATAGAATAGGTGAGGGGAGGGGAAAACACTGTCAAAATCGGTGCTTTTTACTGGTCTCTTATGTACCAAGGAAATAAAATTGAAGTGAACGTTCCGAAACAGTTAAGCAGGTTATGAGGTACGCCGTATATGTAGTGGAGAACTACAGGAATCATTTTCGTCAACACGTATCGTTTAACGTACACATGCACAAGTTATGGTACGCCGAGTTTTTACATTATATCTCACTGCATCTGCCCAGTCCTAAAATTGAACCTCGTTCTTCACGCAGCGTTACCACTGAGCGGGAGGTTTTTCCCATGGGTGAAAGACAATGAGCACCACGAATGTCTTATCGTACTCGCGGCCTGACCCATACAGGAAAAATCGTGCCAAAGTAAGCCCCAAGTTCAAGGGAACTGAAGCCTTATGGAGTCAAAAACATCAACAGTGAAGTAACTTCAAGCTTTAAAAGTTGAGACATATATTCGCAGTAGAAGTAAAAAAAAAACGACTCGTTTCGTGAGGGACCAAGTCGTACTTAATACATTAAATTATTTGGTTTGAATTGTCGAATGATACCAAGGCGAAGCGTAGTTGGTAACTTTTGTTTAAGTTGGGCCCTGGTGTATTTCTAACATTAAACTAAATTTAAGTATGCACAAACGTTTTGTTTCATTTCGCCCCCATCGAAACGCGGGTGCTGCAACCAAGAATTGTACCCACGTTCTCGAGATTATAGCAGCGCTATACTTACGCTACTAAACTATACTAATGCGGATTGCGTCGTGTATGCACATTTTAACGCATGAGAAAAGTCCTTGTTAGGTTTCAAGCTCCTAAACTTCCAGCTTGTTGCGAAAGAGGCACGTTGTGGATTTATTGAACTGCGAAATACTTTGGGCGCCAAATCTCAGCTCGTGCTGCCATCATATGCGCGACACTAACATGATTTATCTAAAGAGAGAAATAAGGCGGAATACAAGGGTCAAAAGTGGCTGTGCGTAACTATGCGAGTGTGCCGGGGCAGTTGGGAACCAAACATTCACGCACACTACAGAGAACCCGGAAGGCTTATCGCAGTCAACAAATAACTGGATGCGTTTGGGCCACGGCTTTGGGAAGCCGGGGGCGTATACTAAAGGTATTCGCGTAAAGTGACTTTTTTTCTCACACCGGTGAATCTGACAAAGGGAATCCATTGATCCAACGTGCCGGGAAAAACAAGCGTGAATGATGAATTGAACATAGCGGCCTACTAGAGAAAACGCTTAATGCTCACATTCAATAAGGCGTCTACAGTTGTGGCAGCAGTATAGAGCCTTCGACGTAGCTCCCCCGTTGCTTCACTGTATCGTCTTTTCCACTCGTGCTTCCGCAGATATATTGTGCGTGCGTACTAGCGTAAACACTCCTGTTGTGCTTTTCTGTTTCCGTGCTTGACGCGATGAGGTGTACGAGGTTCGTTCCATTCACGGCAACCGAGCGTGCGTATCACGATGGTGTGTGCATGCTGAGTCGGCGGCGCCAGCCGTTCGCGTGTCCACCGGGCATTTACTGCGCCAAGTGCAGCGGTAAACGAGGAAAAGGGCGAGACATTGGTGGAGTGTGGGAGTTGGCTGGGAGATTTAGACGACGCGGCCTTGCCCAATAGACGGCGCTCCGGGTCCGTTCGTGGTCTGTGAAGCTTCTGGTGAACGGATCGCCATCTCTCTGTGGTTTCCTCCTCGCCATGTGCGTGCAGACATGGTGCGACATGAAGTCTATGGTGGCACCTGGCTGGGCCACTGCTGGATCGAAGAAATCGTTTAGACGAAATGCACGAAAAAAAAAAAGCGTGCATCATGCGACTACAAGCGATACAGTGGTGAAGACTGAGTGTGGAGGTGATTCCATAAAATGACATAGCGGTTCTCGGCGAGAGGACTTGTTTTTCTAAGAGGATGAGGAGTAGAGGTTGTAGATTTAAAAAAACAATGCAGGGTAGAAGTGTTGTATGCAATATAGTGGTAATTTTTTTTTTCCCGAGGGTTACGACTTAATACTCGCCAGCGCACTCGTTATGCTTAGGACCGTCTCTTTCCGGATCGTCAACACTTCGCACGTGAGCGGTACAAATGATTTGTCCGTTCGTGACGACTTTGCCGCATGCTCGGCGCAGGTGCTGTGAGTGCGAGGGCATTTCATAATTATTGTAAGGACTGTATCTAGACATTCGTCCTAAAGTGTTGTGATGTATTAGTCAGTGGCACCAATTGGTATGCTACGTGCGGACATATGCTCTTGCCGTGTATTCCTGCCTCATCTGTCGTATCTTAGCTCACCTGCGTCTCGCTCGCCGAAGTTCACAGCAAGATTATCACACTCGACGTAATGAACCCTAATGGCATATCGTTTTTTTTTTCTACATCTTGTTTAAAGACTGTGTCTGCGCATCCTTCTTTCGCATCAAGAGGCAAATCCGACGGACAGCCATTACGTTCTTGTAGTGACTAGTGTTAAGGCCGGTTCACGCTAGCGGCAAACATATCTCACCGTTTGACGCTTGGCGTTCTCAGGCAGCCATGTGCGGCTGCTGCCTTCGCGCATGTCTGCCTTTATTTACCGTTCAAAGAATGGGTTCGGGCCGGTTCACGCTAACGGCAAGCCTGCTGCTAACGGCGCAGTGCCATAGACCGGCGGCTGGCGCCGCCCGCAGGAGAGCTGTTCGAATTGCACGGCAAGCTCCTCCGACAAACATGGCTGCCCTTCCGAATGCAGGGGTCGACCGCCTCGAATCTAAAGCGGCCGCCGTGCACTCTGTAGCTCGTAAGCTCCGAACTGATGCTTCCATTTGCTTTACTCATGTCCTTTAGCTTCGACAACACAGTGCTCGAATCGATTCGGCACCGTTTTTGAGAACCATACTCAAACAACAGATGTTCTAGGCCTAAGCAAGCCTTCCCGAATCTCGGAGGGCATACATTACACGTTTGTTTGTTGTTGCTAACGCTGGATAACTGGCGTCACTTGTCCAAATTCCTGCTTTGGAGACATCATTTTCCATTGTTGTGCGCTTTTTTAAATACCGGACAGGCGAAAATGCTCTATTCACTGCTGGAACGTAGTCTGGGAACAACACGAACGATATATTGTGAAAACTGTGGAGCAAGAAGCATGCAGCTCGAAGTGTCCCGCGGCAGACGCAGACAATGCGGGGAGGCGAAAGCAGGCGAATTCACTATTTCAGCAGTTCTTTGCACGAGCATGTTGGCACGCCGCATTCGCTTACATCTCTGCTTAAGTGTGTGATGCGTTAGGGCCTAAAGCCGCTTTGTAACGTGGACGGTGGCTCGCGTGGTCACGTTTCTGGACCAACTAATTGATTTACGAAGTTGGGCTTCTATCAGTGTGTTCTATAGCTGTGAATGCTCTTTTAAGCACTCTCTTATTAATAAGCGCGACAATTATTATGCAATGTGCTTTCACACGATCGGCATCGCCTCATTATTTCTAGGATCGTATGCACATTATCGATTTTCAATTGTTTTTTTAAATTTTTGTCCCTTGTCTACTTTTCAGCGCATGTTTGGCACGGACAATGTTAGAAGTATAGCCGAGTATTCATATTTTCTCGAGCTGTTAATCCACAAACCACGTCGGGCGCAATGCTGCGATGATGCTCCGTGGTATTCCAATAAAGGGCCTCTGCGGCCGTCGGGCGTGTTGTCGCCCGTTGATTGTTTTCACCCCGTATTTGCAGCTCAAACTGGGCACTAATTGTTTCACTCGCCTTTCGACTGAGACCACTCTATAGGTGGGACATTAGACAATGGTACACTGAACAGCGATGGGGACCGAAAGATCGCCATTGCTTTACAATCGCTTTGCCGCTGTGCTATTCGGGCGCTCGTGGCCGTATTGTGATCGGGTCCTTCGTTTGCGGGTAATTAAAACCCGTATAATCACCCTTACTTCGCGTCCCGAACAAGTTTTGTGAAAGTCCATTAAAACCCCATTTCTCCCCGAAATTTTCCTTTTTTGTAAAGTATTTGGAAGAACGACATTGGTGTTTGTCACGATGTTGAGTGCCCGGTACGGTTTGTTTGAGTCAGCGGGTTATACACATGAAGGCAGCAAGGTGTGACAAAAAAAAAATATTCAGAGAATATCCATGGAGTGAATGATGTAAAGTGGGACGAAGCGTCCGTCCGCCCGTCTGTGCGCCCGTCCACCCGTCTATCCGTCTATCCGTGCTTTCATACGTTCATCAGTCCATCCGTGCTTCCGTCCGTCCGTCTGTCTGTTTGTCGGTCTGCCGTTTACAAACACCGTACATGTTTTTCCTCTCCGGATGTCGGTCGTATAACCACGTCGTGGTTTTAATGGGGCGAGAAATGCCTTTTATTCTGGGTATACATGTATTGGACGAGCGTGAAAGAACCGTACTAGGGAAATCTGAAGGGAGAACAACAAGAGAGAAGACGGGGAGGTTAACCAGGCTCATACCTTGTTTGCTACACTATACTCTGTGGGTATTAGAAAGAGAAGTCGGAGCCGACCAATGGGCATACGAAGTATACAGACGGCTTCGCGTGAGGTATTTTCCGTTAATATATGGCCCTCTAACAAGAACAGAATTGTCCCCGAGATGTCGTTGCCACTGGTGTCAGTAACGCGGATACTGTGCGTCGCCGAACAGATTACTCAACGCCGTGCCGACGCTGATGTCTCTGGGGGAACGACGGCATTCCTTTCGGGCTCCGAAAAACACCGCCTGCGTATAGCAGCCCGGGATGACGCGAAAAAAAAAAAGTTTCGTAAATAGTCCCGAGAAACAGTGACGCACATTGTGACATGGCGAAGAGGGAAGGAAGTGTCGAAACTTGATATATCGAGGCGCAGAAAATAGCCGGTGGTTAATGGCAGTCGCCCGTGGGTGTTTGCTTGCGAAGGAGACGAAAGCAAGTCAGTCTCGGACACGGCTTATACTGCTGCTCTTGTCTTGCTTCGAAGACACAATTTCTTTCGACCAAGTTGTGTTCAATAAAGCCATCTAATCAAGCTGAAGCCAGTGTTTTTCTGTGACGGCCAGGTGTAATGGTGTACGCCCAGCTTGTGTAGTACATCCTTAATCGAATGGCTTTCACACAGGCAACAAAATGCCCAAGAAGAGTTATACCTAGAGAACGGTATGTATACGATGGTGGCGTGGGCTATGTGCGCGAACGAAGAATTGCGAATAGCAGTATACGAAATGTGTTTTCAAATTATAACATAATGCTGTGCCAAAAGCCTCGTACTATAAGTGGCTAGTGTGACCCCCAGGAGCGGAGTCCCGTGCCGGTCATGATACGTGACCCAAACTGATTAAAAAAGTACGCCATCTTCGCCATGGAATGATGAGCGAGGAGTTTGCTTTGAACTGATCGGGAGAAGCCGCGAAGCCTCTTGACGAGGCCCTTCTTGTTGGATGGCATGCGAACGAACTTATGTGGTTATGTGCTTATAAAAGGGGAAAGAGAAAAGTGAGCCCCGTAACTGTCTGCATTCTGCATCTGGTGCGACACTTCAACAGTAGCTCACGAGGGATGGGGGTAAGGAGAGATTAAAAGGATATATATATATATATATATATATATATATATATATATATATATATATATATATATATATATATATATATATATATATATAATTAGATAAATAGATAGATTAGATAAATAGATAGATTAGATTGATAGATAGATAGAGATAGATAGAGATGTCGACGGAAGATAGGAAAGTTGAAACACGGTCCCGCCGCTTGAGGTGTATGTCGAAGGCCGCGTTGTCGGGCACGTTCCGCTGCAGGCACTACACCGAAGGAAGCTCTCGTTGGAGCACGGCGATAGCGTTGGTGTGGCAACGGTCGTTGCGGATGGGGGCGATGGTGGTGAGGTTGTTGTTAAAGCACAAGCGGTTGCATATATTACAGCCGTGGTTGAACTAATCTCAGCGACGGCTTTGTGCGCTTGAACAGTGCTTCCCGGGTTCCGATTGAAGGTTCTCTTGCCGCCGCTTGCGTGCCGCCTCTACTTCGCGGGCTCTCGCTTGGGGACATTGTAGTCGACGAGCCCGCTTTTCTACATAGGCGATGTTCACCAGTTCGCAGACGTGTTCATAGAGATAGAACGTAAGCTTTATTTACATGAAGGAAAATGAAAGGAACTGTACAACGATTTCTTACAAATGTCTTTGGCTTTTTATGGCCCGTCGTTTTTCTAACACGGAGGTCTGAAGAAGGCAGTGACCACTGCTGCCGCGAATCAGGTGACTTGGAAGTCTCGGTGGTCCAGTCACAAGAAAGGTTGCAGAAATCGGGCCAATCATTTGACGAGGAACATGGGCGAAAAGTTCCGATGGGTAGCACGAGTGCACCACCCAATGTTGTACCCGGCGCATGCCTTGAAGACTGTTCTAAAACGCAGGTGAGGAGGTACAGTCCGGACTAGGGGGAAAGTTGTGCACCTCTCTTGAGAATATGGCCGCTGACACGAATCTCAGCCGCGGTCTAGGGCTTTGTTCAGGCGCTAGATTCCTGAAAACTGCTGCAGCTACGCCGTCCCACGGTGACGAACCGTCGGTGATGTCACAACCATGCCGGCGTAGGCTACAATAACTGATTTGCAATGTTGACTCCATGGGAATGGCAACAGCCATGCTGTCTCACCCTGTTCAACTCCGCTCATAAAAGGGTTGTTTGCGATACCCACGTCGGGTCCCTTGTAACCCAACCACAGTGAACTGTCTGACCCACCTGCAGGGCAACGTTGTGCTTCGTATTCCTGCCAAGCGCCGATTCGGGGTGAAATCAATGATCTTGCAGACAGCTCCATGCTTAATGGCGTCTGCCATAATGAACTGCAGGGCCAAAAGTAACAATGTGCGTGTATTCACGCCTTAACTTTGCGCTATTTCACGGTGTCTTGCTGCTGTAAATCATGTTTTTCACATACCAACAAGAGACGGCTAATGGCAGGGCTTTCACTTACTCTGCGACTCAGGATAAGATTAGCCCAGTAATTACATCTGTTGAGCCCGAATTTTAAAGTATACGGCACCATCGTTTTTTTATTTAAGCAGGGATGTTTTGACCTTGCTAACCATGACGAAGGGGTGAGCTTTTTTCGTTTCCCATTTCAAAACTCAGTCAAAAACTTCATATTTCACATTAAAGCTGTCGTTGAGGCTGAAAAGAAGACCTTACGTTAATGTTGTTGGAAAGAGAGTCTGATTAGTAAAGTTCCTGCTTGTTCTCACAATAAAGTACTTGTTCCCACAAAGGCGCAGGTTCCCAAAAACTTCGGGCTTTGATAAGTTAAACGCACGAAAACAGCTGCACTGCAAATGTTCATGTACTTATGTTCCGCGTCGATAACAAAGTGGTCAAGAGCAAGAGTGGCTGCTGCATCTATATATACTTCAGCCCTGGCCAACCACACTTGCAGTTTGAACCGTTGTGGATCGGCGGTTGTAAGGTCTCCAGGTGCTGTCTTGGTAGATCCCAAGCGGGTAAGGAGCGGTGACCCCAAGCTTCGGTAAAGCAGAGAGAACAACTGCCTTGGATGGGTGATTCTACGGCAAAAAACTGCGCCATCTAACAGTGAGCAAGTGGGTGTAACAACGTATATGCTATAAACGGTCACCTGCTCGCAGTTTTTGGTGTCCTCTCGCTCACGCCAATACGACTCAGAGCGGTGATTGCGCTCACGCTTGCAAAGTCTTCTTGGTTTGCTAAGTTAAGGCATTACACTTGACAGTCAGGCGCAGCTTTGCATTATATATCAAGCGAACGACGAGCAGTCGCTGTACCTGCTAATGTTCACATTTTCACCAGATATTGCTTGAGACAGTCATCATTGTCCTTCCCGGGTATTCAGATCAGCGCTTGGTTCAAACATTGATCTTCAATTCGAAACTGCGCTGGATTATCAGGGGCAACTGGCTCTTGTGGTGGCGGGTGGGTCGAGATTAGATTTGTGGGGTTTAACATCCCAAAACCCCCATATGATTATGAGAGACGCCGTAGTGAAGGGCTCCGGAAATTTTGACCACCTGGGGTTTTTTAATGTGCACCCAAATTTGGGTACATGGGCGGGCGGGTCGAATGAAAATGACGACTGATATGGCTGTTGAATCCGCAGCCATCGTTGTTTGACAGCTCCGAAGGCGTGCTTCTATAATACAGAGCGCTCACGAATTGGCACCATCTGCTAGCTCTTCACCCTCACCGTTTTAGTTCCTGCTCACTGGCCAGATTATGCGTGGTTTTCAAGGTCGCGGCATTTAATCCCGCTTTAGGCGGCTGCATTTTCGATGGAGGTGAAAATGTTTGAGGCCCTTGTACTCAGATTTAGGTGCATGTTAAAGAATCTCAGGTGGTGTAAATATCTTGAGCCCTTCATTACGGTTTCTCTCATAATCATGTCGTGGTTTTGGGACGTTAAGCACGAGATATTATTATTATTATTATTATTATTATTATTATTATTATTATTATTATTCATGGTATGTGCTCTTTCCCTGCTTGCACACTCAGCTACGTCACACTAAGGGGCTCTCTGTTTCAATTTTTTTCGCTTTATTGCTCGTTCATAGTTACCGTTTTTAAGTGCTGAGCATTTTGGCTCTCAGACACTTGACAGAGGCGTCTAAAAAACGAAGCATTGCTCATTCGCTTAGAATGGTCAAAAATAAATTGCCTGCTTCGTAAAGACTTGTGACTATGCTCAACAAACCCTGTCATCTTGCGAGCTCGAGTCTTGGAGTGCGAACTTTATATCCTGTCTCATCTCTTCCACGTATCATTTATTCGTTTTTGTTTGCCTTGAAAAAAGGTGGTGGTTATATAGATACTCCACCATACGGCCCTACTTAAGGAAGGTGGCGATAAGGTCACACGCTCGCTTTCTACGAAGCGATAATCGCCGACAAGTTTCCCCGGGATGAGCGAGCTTGCCTTAATCGCTCCCATCGACGTGTATGCGCAGGTGTGGTGGAGAAAGCCTCCTCGCAGGGGAGCTTTCGAGAGCCGGCCGTTGGCACAAATCCCCCTCAACGTAAAAAGGAACGCTTTTCTCGAGCGACGACGGCTTTTTTTTTTCTCGCCCAGTAGGCATGAATGTGCGAAACGAGGAATCGCTGCTTGTTTGAGCGTCTGGCTTCTGTTTCAAATTTTCTCTGCCTCCTCTTATTGGGAGGCTGTTTCGCAGCTTTGAGAAGCTGCCTCAGCTCTCTTCTATTTTTTTTTTGCTCCCCAATCATTTGCCCTTTCTATCTACTCAGCTCCTACGGTGCGATTCAACAAAAACAAACAAACAAAAAAAAGAATAAAAGCCGGCACGTTGTCTTCCTCCGTTTTCGCACCGTTTATCATCGAGTCGGGACGGCGTTATGCGTTTGCGAAAAAGCCATTTCGTGTAGCGGCAAAATAGCCATACTGTTTTGGAGGGATGGCAGAGACGGTGTGACAGAAATAAAAGAAAAAGAAAAAAGCGCCATGGCGAGTGGCAGAACTGGCTCACTCTGTGTTTCAGCCTTACCAAGGCTAATATTGACTCGCATAAAGGTGAAGTTTCTCGAACATATTTTTTTTTCGTATGACACTTGTTTGTGCTTTAAGACGCTGTGTTTTCTAAGCTTATTGGCTGTATAAGGCTCATTCGATAGATTCGATCTGCTAATGTAAGATGAGATAATACCAAGAGCCCCACTCAGTGTTTTTTTTCTTGCTCTATTTCCGGGCACTTCTGGTTGTGACAACTGGACAGAAGCCTGAAATTCTAACTAATCAATAAAATAAAATTAATAATATAAACTGTAAGAAAGCGTTATAAAAGGGGCAGGAACGTCCTGACATTCGCAAGCTAAAAAATTAAGAAAGAAGTCATAAAAAATGGAGAAGGAGCGAGAGGTTGGACAGATTAAGTCGTTCAGGAAATTGGGAGCGGGAAAATAATGCGATGCGCGAAAGGATGATGCACAACTTGTCAAAGGCGCGCTTGCACCCTTCACGGCAGCGGTCAGCAAAGGAGGCAGACTGAGAGACGTGAGTTCTTCGTAAACGCGAAGAACAAATATGCAGTGCAAAATGAATGTAGGTGCATACGCCGACGACAGCGAGGAGTAAATTGGTGCATGCATCCAGCATAATTTCCATTGAACTGTATGACGGTCATTTTGGTGGCGTGTAATTGTAGAAACATATTGAGATGCTGAACTAGTGAATTAATATGTGGACGCGCTAGACACGTTTTGTGCGGTCGTGGCGTATCAGAGAGACTTGCGCGAGCTTAAACCTCACTTTTGGAGGTGGGTCATAGCTTCAGCCATATTCTGATCATTTTTTTTCTCGTGGTTCGAAGGCACTGCCATTTCTCCGAAGAGCCAGTTTATTTTACTTTACAGGGATATAGCAAAGTGAAAAGTATACCTGCCCAGACTAGCCGAAAAAAAAAAGTAAAATGCGTGCATACGTTAGGACTCAATGAAACTCACCAAAATAAATCAAAATCCCCAAAAAGGCAATAAAGAACGGGTAAAGACGGCGCACTGTCAGACGCTAATGTTGTTGGCACGAACTTGGTTTGGTGGTGGTATTCATGATATTGGTCTGAGCTGTGCCTATGCGAATCAGTTAAGATTAGCGGACTGGATGACAACTGTGTCCTGTATGCAATTTGAGGTCGACACAGCGCCCTAAATCAGCATAGCCGACATTCTTGCACTTCGAGGGTTTGTCTTAACGAGCGCCTTATATGCCACTCCAAGGTTAACACCTTACACGTGCTATACAAGAACCTAGACAACGTAGTAGTGTTTCCTTTGCGCGCCATTCTTTGAAGGTGCTTTTAATATTACTGCGTTAGCGTCGGCCCAGGTTTGAGCCATATATTTTATGCTGCGTTACATGCACATACCTTAAGTGCTTCGTTACATACCTTAAGTGTGAAACAGATTCTATACAGACGTGTTTCTGGCGGGGGCCTAGAGGACAGAAAAGGTCATACGCCGAAGAACAAGCCACAACGAGCACGGGTGCGTTAACGAAACAATACTGGCTTGCGAAGTTTGTTCGGGAGTACCGCGAAGGGAGACTGCCGCCACCATACGTTCATTCTGCAAGCCAACTCTGCAAGCCAACTCGTAAGTTTTATTTTGAGAGAAATGCTGAACCATGGCATCCGGTTTCTCTTTATATGGAGTGATGGTTTGCAGCCTTCTCGTTCAGGATGGGGCCGGTAGGTAAGTAGAACGTGTGGCCCGTATTTCAATAGAACAGTGTGTACGATATATTGGTGCATTTTCTTCATTTTTGTAAGTATAGGCACCCTTCTTCATTGTAAACAGCGTCAAGAACCCCGTGGGCTTGAGTTGTGTTTATGAGCCTTGCTTGACTTGCGTGGGGGAGGTAGAGTGTGCCTAATATAGTTCATTATATCTTTGTTATTCTAGAGCACCAAGTGAGGATAAATCCAAATATGACCTCACGTAATACAAAATAAATATCAATATAGTAACAACGTTTTTGACCGCAACTACATGAATTTTATATCAACGTTGCAAAAGTGCTAGCTCAGCAGTATTTGTAAGACTATATATCACTCGGCTAGTAACCAGCCCCCCCTTTTTTTTTCTTCAAAACTTTTTCAGTATGTAGCGTTTATACCAAGGTCATCGAACATGCGGGCTATTAGAATTTAAAATAAAGAAAGAGGTTGTGTGACATAAGCCAGCAAGAAAGAATGAAACAGAAACATGGAAGGAAGAGATTAAGTGCGTAACGTCGAAAGTAGCTGTTTGCAGCAAACAAAAATGCAAGAAGAATATACTTGGCAGTGGAAGTTGTCTGAGAGTGCAGGAATTGGCATTTTCGTGGCTTTTTCTTCACTAGCAGTGATTACTCTTCTGCACTAACACTCTGCGAGTTCTCGTAGTTGCAAAGCACAATAACCGCCCACTCCTACTATATGTGTAAAAACGATAGTTCTGGGGCTTTTCATAACCCTATATTACTTCGGATTTCAAACAGGCGTTGTAAGATGTGTAATTCTGGTTGCAACTTTTCTGCAAGAGGCCGGCAGATGCACTGCATCGGAGCGTAGAAATACAGCTTTGGCATTGAGTTTGAGCCCATTCGCTGTAAATTCTTCAGGCCTACGATAGGCTATATATGGAAGGGAACTCGGTATAGTGTGGTAAGGACGTATGCGTGTACAGGTGGCAACGTTGAGTAGGGCAGCCTCAACTGATGGTGCCCTGTTGGGAATGTGCATCTTTAGTGCGCCTTTGGTTTAGCTGGTGCGAGGAGGAACGTTGCAGCGTGACGCAGTGATGGTGAAACTGTCGTCAACGACAAAGCGACGAAGTCCTGCGGAAGCGCAGCGCATCAAGGCTCGTAGCATATTATAATACGCTATTTCTATGACTGCTCACGTCATGTGGAGCGTTCCTAAGTCCACACCCCCACTGCGCATGCTCGTGCCTCGCGTATCGTGCCGCATGCTTGCGTTTCGGGCCAACTGGTTGCCCCCCCCCCCCCTTTTTTTTTGCACCTCGCAAGGCCGACGCAGGCAGCGTCTGGGAGTAAAAACCGACTGCTCGAGCTGCACAACCATTCACTGGCCACACCGCATATGTAGCCACTAAATCGTACATCAGCGTCCCACCACTCGTTCAAGGCAACGCTGCTTCTTCATTCAATAAAAAGAAAAATAAAGACGAAATAATAATTAAGCATTCCGAAACGATACCTAATTACGCAACATTCACGCGGTACCCGCACCACTCTGCGACGCATTTACTCGAGTTCGCCTCCGTGGAAAGATGTGGGCGGCAATTTATCTGCCTAAGCAGATTAGACGCTTATTACATTAGATTAGATTACAAAGCATACAGATGTAGAAACGCGGCTTTGTATCCCAGCTACAGTAACGGCATGGCAAGCGTTGTGGACGAACGTAATCATCATCATAACAACAAAAACGTCCCTATGTTAACATGGCTGTAGAAACGCCATCAGGCGGTGATTTATTCGTA
This sequence comes from Rhipicephalus microplus, assembly GCF_013339725.1. NCBI lineage: Eukaryota > Metazoa > Arthropoda > Arachnida > Ixodida > Ixodidae > Rhipicephalus > Rhipicephalus microplus. The sequence continues at coordinate 181,469,993 of NC_051166.1, forward strand.
GTCTGAGCGGGCTTTCCTTTCGGACTCTTTTCGTACGCTTAGTAAAAAGCCGCTCAACCAAACTCTTCGTTCCTAGAATAAAAAAAAAAAAGACGTAACTCCGGAGCCGACGTGGCCTCCCCACTAGATGGGAGAAACGTCTGCTCGGTTGACCACGGCAAGCATAGTTCGCAAGCGGTCTGCCCGAGACAGGTCGTATTCGCAGCATCAGCACCCCATAATAGGTACGCCGCGACCGTTCCCGCCTCGTGGCTAAGCGTTTCGCTGGCGTCATTGGCGTAACTTTTATATGCAATGTTGGGCACTTCGTGTTCCAAAGATATGGGATTTTTTCGCCCTCACTGTCTGGAAACATGCAAGCTTGATCACCGCAAGGGAACGGTAGTAAGAAAAGGTTAGGCGAGAGGGTGGGCAACTGTTTGGCTCAAGAGGCTTCGAAAGAAGCAATATTCGTCGATGCTGAGTGCGGAGGAGGAGAGAATGAAATTGCATGCTCCAAGGTTGTTCTCACTTTTACGACTGCCGAACGTTCGCGGTGGGCCGTTAATGGCGCCTCAAGATGGCGCTTTGCACGCGCTCTGAGGTTCGCTCTTTTGTGCCATGGTTGTCGCGCTCACTCAAAGCACTCTCGTTATCTGAGGTAGCGCTTTCTCCGACGATGTTTGCTTTGTTTTTCATCTGACTTCAATGAGATAGATAGTATGGGATACCTTGGCCATTTGTCCGTCACATTGTGCGCAAAAGCACACTCACGCACACAGAAAACAGAAAACGTGAACATGCATAAGTTTATTTCTGCGCCTAATTAAAAGAAGGTGAACAAAATGAGCAGCTACGCAAGTCCTACAGAGTGAAGTGGGATCGGGGACTCTTCTGACGACTTTCATGAAATGTGACTAACACAAAAGTCAGAAGCAGTAGCCATGAAAGAATACAATAACTGAATTTTCGTGCAATATTGGATAAATCGTGTAGACCATTAGCGTAATCTGTGAACTTAGATATACCATACAGAAGAAAAACGAGATGCGGGCTTGCCAGTCTCCCGAAAGGGGCAGCCTGCCTACAATAACATGATTTGTCATAAATACAATTTCGCTCTGCAGTATGTTGACAGCGTTCAGGATATTAATGATTAAAGACAGCAAACAAATTCCAAAATGTTTTATTGAAGCAGTTCCTCAATAATCAGTGTAGGATCGGATAATCGATCATTAATGGAATAAGTTCACACCATTTAGTGAAGCACTGTATGAACAGATGTAATGTCGCATAAAACTAGAATACACGACACGGACAAAGAGTGAAGTGCTTTGCCGTACCATCGTTTCTAGTTTTATACGCTGTTCCACATGTTCACAGTGAACCAACTAGCCCACCAAACAACCATAATTTACTGTATCGAATTTTGCCGGTATAGTAACGGCAACACACCCACCATGATGGTCTAGTACTTCTGGTGCTCGACTGCTGACCCAAAGGTCGTGGCATCGAATTCCGGCAGCCTTGGCCGTTTAGACCAGAACACAGCGAGTTCCATGCGTAGCGCCATATTTGCATCGCGCGTCGCATCATCATTCACAAACGCGTTGAAGCAACATCCCCGGGATTGCCATGCCTCCGACGCTGCACAGAGCAAACACCAAACTTCCGAAGCTCAGTCCCCCAGAGAACGTGTTTCGCGTTTGTAACCTTGACCTCGTGAACTGATTGTTCGCGTTTGCAGACCTTGCAATTGTTTTACACCACAGTGTGTTACGCCACAGTCAGTACACTCCCCTCACCCGAGGCGCGAGGGCAAAGCTTATGCCAGCTTAACAGGAGCCGAGAAAATAGGAGCAAGCATAAAACAGCGCGGGAGTTATTGGAGCATTTCACTTCATTAAAGGGCCCTTCAACAGTCTCTGAAATAAAAAGACGAAAAAAAAAAAAACGCCAGGCCTGCGCGGAACGCAGCCCAGTCACAACGAAAGTTAGAAGAGCGGCCTTTCAGAGCCTTTTCATAACACTGATTGGGCAACTACTGAAAGCACACTCCCTTGATACCCACTAGGGCATTAATCATAAACTTTTGTGTGGTAGGCCGGCATTCTTCTGAGAAACGTGGTATCCGCTAAACACTTGCAAGAAATTTCGTGCCAATTGTTCATGCAGTGACTGACGACGATGGCTGAAGTGGGCATGCGCCACAGTTAATAGGAGAACAAGAACAAGTTATGTGGTAGGTTGGACCATTGGACGGCCCATTCGTTACACTATTCGCATTGTGCGACGACTGGTTGTTATTTCGCTGTTTTAAAACACTTTATAAGTAATATTAACGCGATAGCTTTCCCGACATCAAGCGTGCCTAAGGCAAGTTTGCCAACAAGTCTCAAGCACTAGCATCGCTCAGAGGTAGAATTCTGGGCTGGCACCCAGCGGACTAGGGTTCGAGCCACACTGTGTCTTTGGTGCTAGGTTTGCCAACAAGTCGCAAGCACCGGCGTAGCTCAGTGGTAGAATACTGGGCTGTCACCCAGTGGACTCGGATTCAATCCCCACTGTGTCTTTGGTGCTAGGTTTTTTTTTCTAATTTCGCACGATGTGGTTACGCACACTGGCGGCGGCGGCGGACAACTGCGTGTGACCTGAGTTGAGATCTCATAACAGATTTCACTGTAAAACGAGCGCATTATTCTTCCTTGGCGTTTCTCGACTTACTGGCGCTCTTCGGGATGCATTAACAATGATTCCCACGAAGCAAGGCAGGAAGCAGAAAAAGGGAGAAGGCAGGAAGGTTAACCAGAAAGACATCTGGTTGGCTACACTACACCAGGGAATCAGGGAAGGGGACAATAAAGAGGGAGGAGGGAAGAGAAGGAAAAGGGAGAGAAAAGGGACAGTAAATTCACTAAATTCACAGCAGCGCGCATATGTCCACTGCAAGTCAGAGGCGTTCACATAAACCCGTCGTCCTCAAGAAACACAAGAGGGCTTCCGCTGCCTTGTGGGTTGTCGGGAGACGTGGACGGTGTTTTAATAGCACCTGCACAGAAAGTGGCCGATCATGCAGTCGGCGCAATGCGTTGACTTGTCTCTCTGAGGCAAATCAAGGACAGTGGTACAGCAGGTGTTCAATATTTTCATCGGTGCTGCAAGCATAGCAAGACTGACTGTCGGTCATTCTGATTAACGAGGTATATGCTTTCGTCAAAGCAACTCCCAGCCAAAAGCGATAGAGAATCGAAGCTTCACGTCGATGTAGGTTGGGTGAAGGCCGGATTTGTAGTGAAGGGTTAAGTTCATATAGTCTGTACTTCGTACGCTTAGTGTTTTCTACTCAGTCTGTGTGAGAATGCGGTCCAGTTGACGGATCGGCCTTGCAGCGTGCGCTCTTGAAGGCGTATTTTTGGAACGCTGTTTGCTTCCTGAGGTGACGTGTGAGCAGAATGATCTGCGGACTCATTTCAGCTGATAGCACGGTGCCCAGGTAACCACTGAAAAACGATGTCGTGACCTTTTTGTATTGAGAGGCAGTGAAGTTTCACAAATTCATATGTGAACAGGTCGTGGCATCCGGGTCAGAGAGCTGACCGCAGGTACGTCTATAATGTACTACATACTCTCGATTGGTTCGAATACGTTGAGTATCAGACGCGATTTGTATTCTGCACTGCCTTTCATTGCATTCGAATGCACGTTCTTTCTTGCCTGGCATGACTATCATGCGCGATCAACAGGTTTCACTTCATTTTGTGTGTTTCTGAGTGCACAAGCGGCGATGACAGCAAGTAGCCGACAAGGGCGAAATCTTGATGGGCTCAATGCTTAGTACTGCTATTGTACACGTGCTTTTAAAGATTTAGTGGCGAGGAGCGAATATCGCCTGTAGGAAGAGTGTATAGTTAAGGCGACGAGGAAACCACTCCCTCGTGTTAGAACGTGGGGAAGGGGAGGGGCTTATAAGAGGGGTGGTGAATGTATCAGAGACACCTCGATACAGCTATACATGCGTTCTTCAGAGATTAGATATTCTGCGCATGCGTGTGTCGCCGGTAGATGTACGTTCTGTCGAAAAATGCCTGAAATAATTCGGATGAAAGTTGCGTTCTTGTCGTCGCGTTCGTGTCTTTCTTGTGTGTGTTGTCTTTACTAGAGGCAAAATGTCATAAAATAAACAATATCAACTAGACGAAAAAGTTATTCTCAAGTATATTTACACAGGTAACTGCGAATAAATTTCGAACTATGGCTGGTGAAGTCAAGGGCCTTCAGCTTGCTCATAAGACACGTCACTGACAGTATGAAACACTCCCCTAAGAGCAAAAGTATAACTCATGAAAGTCGCTTAGTAATCCGAAGTGATAAGAGATCGTGAAATGAAACCTTGTTTATTAGTCTGTAAAACACGCAAAGTTAAGCTACCCGATTACTCGGCTCACCTTTTACCTCGCAAAAACTAAATTTCGTAACATCTGTTTTTAGTTTTCTTAATTATACCCACTGAAATGAACAAAGACTTTGCCGTACGCATACAGCTAGGTTTCTTCAATACGGCCTGTTTGCATCGCCAAATTACCAGTGTCCGAGTGTATACCATGTCGCTGAAGAACACTGCGCACAATTTCCTAACAGTATATTCGCTAGTGATGAGAAACGGGCAACCCCAAGCAAGCCTTTTGTAATCGACGACAAGTTAAGATGGGTGTATTAAAATCTACACAAAAATGTGGGATGGTTGCAGCTGCGCGTTATTTCCCCAATGTACGATGTGAGAAGAGCTTTTTCGCATTCTTTTCCCACGAGAGAAACGTTTGTCATTTGGCTTCAAGGTAGCACACGCGTAAATAGTTCGTTTTCTGCATTGCGCGTCAAAGATCAGTGGAAGCACGCGCCTGCCCGGAAACATGCAGCGGCTCCTATACCGTACCAAATGAACGAGACATGCAACTACAAATCGCAGCGTCTCCAGAGTCTGCGCAGTATTGATTTTGCCAACGTCGACCCACTTCTCATCTGAGTTTTGTGCATTTTTGTATAGGTTATTAAAACACCGTCTTTCAGGAGCACCCGGGGACGAAAAAAAAAAAACAGTCAAGAGGAGGATCCCAACTAGATTGAGAAGATTCCTTTTAATTAAATAACTTCAGGCACAGAGACGTCTATTAGTTGCCGTGAGCATATGCCATCCCCGTTTTCTGTCTATGAAATTCCGCATGAAGAAACAAAGCGCTGGTACATTTGCAAGACAATAGTACTTATTGCTGTGTAAAAGCTAGCTGTTAGTTGTAAGCGTGCTGTTTCGGGACAAGCTATGTTAAAATGAAAATAGTGAACTTCCGCAGAAAATTCTGCAAAAGTGTAAAAAAAAAAAACGCGGTCACGTCGAGAATGTCATTTCGTCATCAGCCATGACAGCGAAGACGCCGACGTCGTTGAAGCTGACTGGAAACCTGAATAGTAGGATTTCTTATTCTCGCGTCGCAGTGCCGCGTTTGCTCGAGAATGTCGCAATCATCGGTTTGTATTCATACGTCGTGGCGTCAATATCGTCTGTTTGAGACGTTCTTGAGCGATAAGTCGAAGCAGCCAGGCAATGTGTGGAAGGGTTTTGAAGATGTAATCAGTGTTTAAGGTTTCGTTACACGCAACCGGGGACGAGCGCAACCCTCCAAGAAGGATTGGGATGGACGAGTGAAACATTAAAAAAAACGAACAAAAAATGAGCAATTTTAACAATACCAGCCGAGAATAAAGGGATGGTCAAGAAAGGTAGAGAAAATAAAAAGCAACAAAGTGTTTCTGATGCTCTCCGTGATTGAAATTTCGGTAAAGAGGCGCGAAAAATCTCGCTGAGGGGGGTAGCCAGGCGGGCAAAAAATAAAGCAAACAAAAAAAAGAACAGTCACGAAATATATAGCGTTAAGAAGGTCCAGAAGCAATAGGCACAAAACCAGAGCAGCAGGCAGCCGGCGAGGAAAATGTATTTACTCTGGCCGAGCGTAAACAGCCATTCGAGAGGCGAGATGAAATCCATATGAATTCATTTACGTGTTCCAGGGAAAGATGACTGTACAAAAATATATATAAAAAAGAAAAAAAGGTAAGAAACAGACATAGGACCTATCGATGCTTTGTGGTTATTTTCCTCGATGTTTTTCCTCTTCTTTCTTTATTTTCTCATTAAGTTTGTTTTTTCTCAGCGAGCTTCCATTCAGGACGTGCTGCGTAACAAAGACGCCGCAGTGTGTAGTATGGACGAAAAAAGAGTGAGAGAAAAAGGAAAGCGAAGGCCGGAATGAGAAGTTTGTGTGGGGTGTTTTCAAGTCGCTCGGCATTCTCTATAGCTGGTATTTCGGCGCCTCGCGACAGCGCTCCTAATGTAAGGCGCTCGGCATTTTTCGCAATTCCCTTTAGCGACCTGTTCCCCTCCTTTGTTCGATTTGGCGACGCCTCCATCCCCAATATCCTCATTATTTTCCAGTTGATTGTCTCATGTGGGGGCGGGTGCCCGTTAAGAAAACAGGCGGGGTATTAGATAAGGATAATGCATTCCACACTTTTCCCCCTTTTTTCTTTGTGCTCGCATGCTAGCCCTGTCAGATTCTATGCAATATATTTAATATGCGCGAATAGGAGTCGCTTTGTTTTTGTGCTCTCTTCCCGTATCGTCGTTATTCCCATTTGTAGACTTCCCTTATTGTAAGGGAAAGCGTGTTGATCAAAGCGAAGCGAATCTATTATTAGCTGCCTCGTTATTCCCGTATGCGAACGGCAGATTACTTGGCTGAGTAGGAAGTTGTGAACTCTCTTCCCCCTCTCCTCTAACTTCCCCCGAAGTTTGCGTTAGGATTAACGTTTCGTTTCTCCAGAGCGTAGGCGTACGCGAAAATACTCACGCCTTCTGGATGCTGTGTATCCGTGTTTTAGTTTAATATCTGCCAATTTTCATTTCAGGTATCCGTGCACGCTTTCTCTGCCACTTGGAAAACGCGCATATTCAGTGCGCAGCTGCGCTGCGGCAACTGTAATTTCGAAAGGAGCGGCGACTTACACACGCGGCATATTGACAGAAGCTTTGTGAAATGTAAAGAAAACAAAAAGAAAATGTCGAACTGTGCGCCTGGCCGTTAATGCAACCGTCAAGCATTGTAATCCATCATCAAAGGCTCTTTGACCAAAAAAACAAAAAACAAAAAACGACTTAGTAAACTGCAGAACTGCGGGGGCCGAGATGGTCGTTTTGTAGCTTTTATTATTTACTATATTCGTACGTTGAAAGTACCACTGCATGCCGTTGTATTGCATTGGTCTGTATTGCATTGGACTCTTCATTAACAGTTATCTCTAACCCTTCGCATTCTAGGCCTCTCACAACCTCCTCTAAGCACGCGGTAAATAGCATTGGGGAGATTGTATCCCCCTGCTTTACGTCCTTCTTGATTGGTAGTCTGTTGCTTTTGTAAGTGTGAATACACTTTATTAGCGACCCCAAACCATCCACCGCCGTCGGCGGCGTCTGCAGTCTTCTCTCTATCTTTAAAAGAAAGAGGACTTGGCGGGCCGCAGCGCGACGCTCTACCGAATAAGCCACGGACGCGACGCTGATATCGGTGTCAGTAACGCGCCTTATACCCCCTCCCCCTTCGCTCGCTGCCCCGCCGCGGTGGTCTAGTGGCTAAGGTACTCAGCTGCTGACCCGCAGGGCGCGGGTTCGAATCCCGGCTGCGGCGGCTGCATTTCCGATAGAGGCGGAAATGTTGTAGGCCCGTGTGCTCAGATTTGGGTGCACGTTAAAGAACCCCAGGGGGTCAAAATTTCCGGAGCCCTCCACTACGGCGTCTCTCATAATCATATCGTGGTTTTGGGACGTTAAACCCCACAAATCAATCAATCAACCCTTCGCTCGCTCCTCCGCTCTCCTCGCTCGCTGCAGCTGCGCGCGCACCCCTCTCTCTCGCGCGCCAGCCTTCTCTCTCAGTCTCCCGTTGAGAGCGGGTCGTGAGGGGGAGTAAAGTTAAAATCCGTTGGCATTCGCCAGTGAGTTAACGTAAACTCCCCCGTGTGATCAAATTGCGATTCCCAGGAACCATTACACCATAAAGGCACCATAGTGTGATTAATAAATATAATAGTGCGACTTAATAAATACCCCTCATTGCATCACCCCGTGTATTCGCACTTAACCATGTTCACCCTCGGGGAAATGCTTGGGAGTTTTTTATGAAGCACTAGTGTAGCAGTTGATACCCTGTAGATTTCTTCCAGGATGTTTATATATGCTTCATCGACGCCCTGATCCCGCAGTGTTTGCATGACTGCTGATATTTCTACTGAAGCAAACGTTTTCTCGTAGTCAATGTATAGTGGTTGGCCGTATTCTGAGCATTTCTCTATTACCTGATTGATAGTATGAATGTGGTCGATTGTTGAGTAGCCTGTTCGAAATCCTGCTTGTTCCTTTGGTTGATTGAATTTTAATGTTTTCTGAACTCTTTAAGCAATTACCTTTGTAAATAGCTTGTATACTGCGGAGGGCAAGTTGATCGGCCTGTAATTCTTCAAGTTCTTATGATCTCCTTTCTTATGTATTAAGATGATGTTAGCATTCTTCCAAGATTCTGGTACCCTCCCCGTCAGGAGACAATTCGTAGAGTGGCTAGTTTTTCTAACACAGTCTGTCCTCCGTCTTTCAGCAGATTTGATGTTACCTGATCCTCACCAGCAGCTTTGCGTCTTCGCATTCCCTCCAAGGCTTTTCTGACGTTTTCTATCATTACTGGGGGGGGGGGGGGGGTGTCATCTGAGTTACTGCTAGTTCTTATAGTATTTAGGTCGTGGTTGTCCTGGCTACTGTACAGATCTCTGTAAACTCCTCCGCTATTTTAACTATCCTATTCATATTAGTAGTTATTTTGCCATCTTTGTCCGTTAGTGCATACATCCGATTTTTGCCTATCCTTAGTTTCCTTTTCACTGCTTTAACGCTTCCTCCATTTTTCAGAGCGTGTTCACTTCTCTCCATGTTATACCTTCTTACATCGGATACCTTACGCTTCATAATCAACTTCGAAAGCTCTGCCAGTTCTATTTTGTCTGTTGTACTTCAGACTTTCATGCTTTGACGGTTCTTGATAAGATTCTTTGTTTCTTGGGAAAGCTTTCCAGTGTCCTGTCTAACTACCGGGCTTCCAACTTCCACTGCACACTCCGTAATGATACTCGTCAGGTTATCATTCATTGTATCTACGCTAAGGTTGGTTTCCTCATTAAGAGCAGAGTGCCTGTTCTGAAACGAGACTCTGAATTCCTGTACTTTCCCTCTCAGTGCCAGCTCTTTGATTGGCTTCTTGCATATCAGTTTCTGTCGTTCCCTCTTCAGGTCTAGGCGAATGCGAGACCGTAGCATTCTATGGTTGCTGCGTCGTACCTTGCCAACCACTTCCACATCCTGCACGATGCCTGGGTGTGCGCTCATTATAAAGTCTATTTCGTTCTTATTTGATCATTAGGGCTCCTCTATGTCCACTTACGGTTTCCTTGTTTTTGGTAGAAGGTATTCAAAATCCGTAAATGATTGCGTTCTGCGAATTCCGCTAGTAGCTCTCCTCTGGCATTTCTAGTACCGATGCCATAATCTCCCACTGCCTGGTCTCCAGCCTGCTTCTTTCCTACCTTTGGATTAGAGTCTTCCATCAGTATAGGATACTGTGTTTTCACCTTACTCATTGTCGATTCCACGTCTTCAAAAAAGCTTTCGACTGAAGCGTGATCATGGCTGGATGTAGGTGCGTAAGCCTGTACCACCTTCTTCTTGCATCTCTTATTGAGTTTAATTACAATACCTACACTCTTTCGTTAATGCTATAGTATTCCTCTATATTGCCAGCTATGTTTGTGTGAATTAGGAACCTCACTCTCAGTTCTTTTCTGTCAGCCAAGCCCCGATCGCAAAGGACGTGCCCATTCTGTAGCACCGTATAGGTTTCATCTGTCCTCCTAACCTCACTTAGCCCTATTATATCCCATTTACCATCCTCTAGCTCCTCGAATAGTACAGCTAGACTTCCTTCACTAGATGAGGTTCTAGCGTTAAAGGTTGCCAAGTTCAGGTTCCAACGGCGGCCTGTCTGGATCCTCTTCATTTCCCTTTCTTTCAAATCCACTTCGAGGAAGTGAGCACGCGGGCCATCGAAAAGCGACTCCTCGTAGGGTGCCTCGATGTGCTCTTTTGAAATAGGGTGGAGACATTTCTCTTGTGGAGGCCATAATAGTTCAAACGTTCGCGTTAGATGGCGTTGTCTGGCATGCAGAGAGGGATCACATTTAGAGAAATGCGCGGTAATTTTATCTCTTCTGGTGGTAGGACTTCCACATATAATGTTGGTAACAAATAGATTAGGTACTAATTATTACGCACGAAGCATTTGATGGCGAGACAAAAGTGTCTAGAGCGTATTTATTGGTATAGGCGCATCTCACTGGCTGCGTAGGTCCTCCTGCTCTAGCGGCCTATTAAGTTGACGAGTACCAAAATGAACGTGACATGACAAGAGCATGTGAAAGGGATAAATGACTGTTCATTTCATGAAAATGATGGCATGCCTTTAATGTACGCCATGACATACGTGACATGGTGAAGGAGTTACAAGAGCCGTTTGGGGAACTTCATGTGTAAAATGGACATCGTATGATAAGAACATGACGGAAATATACCTGAGTGGTCGCAACACGAAAACCTTGTCATGCGTTTCATATAGGCCATGACAATATGCGACCCGGTGATGGAGCTTTTGCGGTCACTTTATTAACTTAACATAGATTCCCAACGTATTTCTCATTTGGCTTGAATCTTTCTGGTCCCTTCGTTCTCAGTATGTTTCTGCTAACAACTCTTTCTCGACCTCAAGTCCTGTTTACTCGGGCGTTCCACAAGGCTCTGTTCTGGGGCCGCTTTTATTTCTAATTTATATTAATGACTTACCTTCCTGTGTTTCATATAATATTCATCTTTTCGCTGACGACTGTGTAATATTTAGAGAAATAACTTCTAACAATAATGCAACCATTCTTCAATCTGACCTTAACGCTATCAGTGTGTGGTGTAACACATGGCAGATGGAACTAAACATCACCAAATGCAAGGCAATGCGTGTTACCAGGCGTACTAACCCTCCACCAGCCTATCATATTGTTAACAACGTACCCCTCTAGGTTGCCTTTCATCTTACAAATATCTTGGTGTCCACATTTCATCAGACCTTACCTGGAACACGCACATTGAATATTTAACAAGCAAAGCTAACAAATAACTCGGCTATCTCCGACGAAATTTTTCCCGTGCACCAGAATCCCTCAAACTAATTCTCTACAAAACACTTATCCAGGCTATACTAGAGTATGCAGCCTCAGTATGGGACCCCAGTCAGCATAATTAATTGATTTAGTAGAAAAAATTTGAAACAATTGCACACGATTCATTTCATCTAACTATAACAGGACCACTAGCATCAGTTTAATGAAATTCAATCTATAATTACCACCTATAGCCTTCCGACGTAAAATTGTTCGCCTCTCTCTCTTTTTCATAGGATATATTACCACTCCCTTTTACGACACCAACTCCTTTCGGCACCACATTACATATCATCTCGCATTGATCACCACCACAAAGTCGGCATTCCATCTAGTAGGTTCTCCTCTTTCCTTCAGTCATTTGTGCCACACACAAGTGATGAGTGGAGTCGCCTTTCTCCAGATGTTGTCACCATTAAGGATACAAACCAATTTAAAAAAGCTGTACGTGATATCTTTCTTTAAGTTTTTTTTTTAAACTAGGCACCGCCATTTATACTTATATCATGTGTATGTCTTCGTTGATACACCCAACTCTGAGTTTCGTTTATATATTTACCGTATCATGTATTTTGTTCTCTTTTTTTGCCGCTATAATTTGTGGAACTACTGGTAATCTTTTTAAAATGTACCTATGGATTGTTGAGTTCTTTTTCTGCATTTTTTGTGACCTGTTTCTGCACCACGTCCAATTTACTGTATTTATGCCCCACCCCCTCTGTAATGCATTTGGCCCTGAGGGTATTTCTAAATAAATAAATAAATAAATAAATAAATAAATAAATAAATAAATAAACTTGATGTGTATCAAAACTGACATGGCACAATAGGAGCGTATGGCTAACATGAATGACTGCGGTCATAGCACGACAATAATGTCAGAAATGTCGCGTGTGCCGTGACACAGATGACACAGTCATAATGTTCCAAATCCTTGAGAGAGCGCGTCGCCGCGTCGTGACGATGTTGCGACGCGCGTTCATTTCGCTATCTTGCTGGTAATGCTGAAAACACAATAGTCCCCCCCCCCCCCCCGAGATGCCCGTTAGTAGCGGTAAGAGGTAGATATAGATAGCATGCCGTCTGAACGTAGAAGGCGGTGCTCCTGAGTGGCTCCGTGGTTAACCCCTTGCACTCGCGAGTCACAGGCCCCAAGTTCGATTCCGCGTGCCGTAGTCTTTTTCTGAATTACTTTTCTTTCTTGCGTTTACATATATAAAGACACGTATACATATAGGGTGGGTTACGTCGATGCCGATGCAGGTGGCGAAATCCAGCCGAGAGCGTCCATCTAATTGCTATCGCTATAAAACAGACAACACAAGACTCAATCACAACACCAACGAATTAGTACTTGCGCACTCGGCGAGATCGCCTCGCTGGACTGCATGGGCAGCGGTGGTGGTGGCGCCAGTGATGCGGCGGGCGCCAAAACCTGCGTGGCCGTTAAGTTGGCGTTCCCTAAAATGGACGTTTTTTTGCGAACGCGAACGCGCGTGGCGAATTTGGGCGTGAGCGGCGGGTTCCATCTCTGTCGCGACTCAGCATATACAGTAACTCTACAGGCACTATAAATGCCTTGGATGGCGGCGTGCCATCTAGTGAGCATTATTGGAATCACCGGAGAGGTGACCTTAAGTACGACTGCAGAAGTGTACAGGCAACGCTGGTGTACGCGCCAACCGCCGACATTGAAGAAGCCGCGAGAAAGTTCCTAAGAACCCACTGCCAATGTCATGTAGTGAAAGGAGCCTCCTTAACGAATCATATATTGCATGGCACAAGTGTAGAATCGTGCCAGGTGTCAAAAGATGGGAATTGAGAAACGAGTGGGTGTTTAATCATTATCAACAGTAGAACCATCAACAAAGTGAAGAGCTGCGTAGGTTTGCCCTACGGACGCGTAGTGGGCCCTCCACTGAGCCACAATAGAAATAACTGTGGCGTAGCGGGCACTTGATTAACTTCACTTGCAAACAGGCATTCATTGATGCATAAGGACGGCAAATGTTATGCTCACAGTCGTTCGTTACCTTGCGGCACGGTTGAGGCATGCACCGAGAACCCAAGCAGGCCCGATTGCGCTATCGCGATCTCTTCTTGAAGGCTAAGCAGCGGGAGGAAACTCCCTATACCTCCCATGTGCACGCCCTTGCTAATGCGCAGAGGCAGCGTCACTTTTACCACTGGCGACTGCCGGGCATCCAACTTGAAAGAAGTCGCGAACAGAACATTTCTTCCACGACGTCACTGGGGAGGTCACCAAATAGAGGGAAAGGACTAAAAACCGAGAGAAGCAGGGTTGCCGCGGTTCCCACTTCTCCTTTCCCACTTCGCATGCCAGCGCATTGCGCTCGTGCCTTCTTTCAGGCCCGCTGGGGCGATGCGGCCATTGGTAAAATTTTGTTATTCATTTTTAAAATATTTTTGCCTGATGTCAAGTGGTGAAAGTAACTTCAGCTGACCAATTTCTGAGAAAGACAATGAACATTTTTGTTGTACGTTCTATATATATATATAAAGGGAAACAAGTGTATACCTAAGGGCTCGTTTTTCCGTGTTTTGACACAATACTAATGAGATCCTACAGAAATAATGCCAAGAAAAGCATAGGAGAAGTTATTAGACCGAATTGCAATGTAAATAGGAAGAAAGAAAAGTGGGTGAAAAGATAACTTGCTGTGGGCAGGAACCGAACCTGTTGTCACACACAAGTCCCGTTAATTAGGTAGGCGATCGCCGGGCTAATTCCAAGGGCCGAAGTATCGGCCCCCGAACCGCACCACGAAAGCGTGGACAATTTAGAAGAGGTCCTTTTTGGCGCGCCAGCGGACGCCGGCTGTGGCCCAAAGAACAAGTCAGAGCCGAGAGTTGATAAACAAACAAAACTATATTCTCAATAATGGCAGATCGAAAACAATACACAAGAATGCACACTCCACAATAGTTACGGGTTCGAATTTCGGCTGCGGCGGCTGCATTTCCGATGGAGGCGGAAATGTTGTAGGCCCGTGTGCTCAGATTTGGGTGCACGTTAAAGAACCCCAGGTGGTCTAAATTCCCGGAGCCCTCCCCTACGGCGTCTCTCATAATCATAAAGTGGTTTTGGGACGTTAAACCCCACATATCAATCAATCAATCAATCCACAATAGTTGCATACAATGTGTCACCAATCTAACAACGTACTACACAGTACAATCAGCCACACTCGAAACAACGGACACAGACAACAATACGCACTACAATGCAGTCGCATGCATTGAACAACCAAGACACTTAAAGACTAAAGAGATAGGAAACATATTCAGTCCAAAGTTCTTGGAACAAAAGTCTAGATGATACCCTTCCGAGAATCACTCACTCAAAGTCCAGTGTTGTTGTCGTTCCGCTGCCCTCCGAAGTTTCTCTTCCAGGAAACCTCGCCGAAGTTTCTCTTCCAGAAAACCTCACGTCTTCACTTGGCCATGCTCCAAGCTTCAAACTTCTTCGCCGGAAACACGTCGGCTTCCACACGCAGCTGTTGCCACGCGTCTTCGCTCGATAGCGGGAAACACTCACTCTTGCCTGTAGCTCGAGTCGTCACCCCTCAGGTGGAAATCCTCTTCATCTCCTGCTTTGTCCCTACGGACAAAACCTTCGCCGACTACACGGCGGAATCCCTACGCACTCTGGCGCTAACTTCCGTCTTTTCCTGATCTCTAATCTCGGCTGCTCGGTTAAATACCTTCCGCGCGACATTCCAGAAAGTTCTCGTCATTTCGTCGGCGCGATACGCAGCGAAGGCCGAGGAGAGGGCGAGACGGTTGGAATGCCCTCCGCGATGGATGACTCAACCCGGCGGGACCACGCCTCTTTCGTTCTAGAAATTTCGCGGGTTTGCTCGGCCGCTGATGTGGGGTGAGGAGGTTCGTCGGCGAAGCCACGCTTCCGAGGGGAGAGCGCGCGCCCAGGGAGCCTTAGATGTTTGTTTTCTTTTTTTTCTTTTGACCTCCCGGCGTCTCTCCCGCTGGTTATCGCAAGGATTTGGCGGCGCGCCCATTTTTAGCGCTCGTTCTGTGACACCTGTGACCTTCGAATAACGCAGTCGATGCTCTACCACTGAGCTACCACGGCGGCTATCCGCCCAGCCACTTATATATATATATATATATATATATATATATATATATATATATATATATATATATATATATATATATATATATATATATATATATATATAACCCAGAATATCCGAACAAGTACAAAAATTATCACCAATAACAAGTAGCCCACATTGTATTTGACTCCATCATGTTTTTTATGATGGCGCACATAGTTTTTCTACAGAACTTGAATTGAATACCAAATGAGACGACAATTCACAGCCACGGAGAGCCTTAAAGTGGTCACAATTTTTTAAAGAGAGCACGTCGCTGGGAACAGTATTTTGGCAAATTCTCGTGTACTAGTCAGGGCACGAGCGTGTCCTTGACGAAGGAAAGTTCACTTGTGAAAACGTTGGCTTCATCGACATTCTCTGTTTTTTAGAAGCATTTAGTTCATCTCGTGTATTTAAGTGACACTATTAGAAGTGCACTTCAGTCAGTCCTCATAGATTGATTTGATTGATATGTGGGGTTTAACTTCCCAAAACTGCCGTATGATTATGGAAGTAAAGACTCGTCTACACGAGTCTTTACTTGTGCAGTGAAGACTCACAAATTTTGAAATCGTGGCTACAAGAGTTTCATGAGCAGGAAGCGGCATATAATTACTTGAAATTTTTCGACTACATGCCAATAGTAAAAGAAACTAAAACTATGTAGCCGAGTCAACGGGAATTCAAGCTTTTCAATAAAATCATTTTTCTGACAGGAGCTTAACTTTCTTATTCACTAGTGCAGCGACACTGAACTTCAGGCAGTACATTCATGTCTGCAGAGAACTGTGTTTGCTCATATGTGCTCATGCAAAATGAATACCTACTCAAATAATGGGTCGAAACTCTTGTGATCACCCGTTGCCTTGAGAAAACGCTGAAAGACCTTTGTGCAACCAGAAATATTCGCGCATTAACACACTGCAGAGCCGTGAAAAACATGTGGTGCCTGATTTTGCCATTTTCATCGAATGCATGATTCACTTGCTTGGCGTAGCTCACTGAGGCTACCGTTTTCTGCCCGCCCCAACTTTTTACTTTCCCGTAGTTGGCACGCCAACCGTGCGAGATAGCCGAGCGTGATCGAACTTGTAATATTTTCTGAGCGAGTGGCGAGGAAGAGCGGAGGCGAGCGCTACGGTCAACTACATCCCGCCCTTCGCCTAATTTAATATTCACAAAATAAGAAATATTAGAAAGGATTTTCACAGTGGTAAAGAATTTCTTTATTTGTAAAAAAACTTGTGAAAGCCAATACTTGAGAACATTCACATCACCCTCGCTCCGTTCAACCGGATCTTAGGACGCCCGGCAACCGCTAGGAGCGTGCATGTTCCTTGAAACCGAAACTATAGCGCTCAGTTTCCGGGGCCTTGGCTAAGATTAGACGTCCTCCATTTTTTTTTCGCGTAGTATATGCACTATCTCCTCCAATAGAATTCATATATAACCCTGTTCTGCAACTCATATACTTCCGGCATATACGAATGAGGGTTTATTCGCCGCGTGGTGGTTCTTTCAAAGTGCTCAGGTGTACGTGGATTTAGCATCAAGTCTAGATACGAGTTGCCGTGGCAATTTGCGGTAGGTTTGTTGATTGGACCGTGTTACATTTCTAAGGATATACTTTTGACGGTCAAAATATTCGAGTGAAATGACGGTTTCATCATTACGCAGCGGTGCGTAAGATCATTGCTGAAATTATGTTAACGGAACACTCAGCCACGAAGGACTCCGAGCGTAAAACGAAGTAGGTACGCAGCACTTGCAATCACTTTTTACCCTCCTGTCTCTTCCCCAAGTTCATCACGAACACGCCCATTGGCTGATTGGCCAATGCGTCAGAGGACCGTGACTTGCGGTTTCCAAAGGCGCACATTTTGCTCGATAAAAAAACACCACGTAGCTATCGCTTCTTTTTTTTTTTTGCTGAATGACAGTGCTTCGCCCATAAATTAGTGTACAGCCATCTCTTCGCTTTTTTCCATTTTTCTTCCGACAAGCCGACGGTGGTGTTCGGAGCAATTTTTATTTTCAATAACCAGGTGCGTCGGGAAATAAATTGCTTTCATTCAGCGCAGCGGGTTTTCTTCTGACGCGGCAGACATCTGAAAGCCACGCGAATGAAAGGACCACGTCTGATACTGAAGGAACGCTCTCGGGATTTCTCTTTAAAAAGGCCGCTTTCATGTGAACTTTTATCATATTTATCTCTTACTTTCTATCTCTATCGTGTTGCACTTACACGCAGGTAAAAAAAAAAAGGTTCGCACAATATTAGGGGTCCAAGACGGGCGCGCAAGCTGGGATCGCGCGGGGCTGCTCGGGTTTCTCCACTTTGGCAATGATTGCTCGGCTGTCAGAGTAACCGCTTATGTGCGCTATATTTGTCCGGTGAACATAGACGTCATAATATTTGCTCGGCGTGGTGGGTTTCTCGCTAGGTGATGTGCAAGAGAAAGAAGGAAGGGAGGAAGGCAAATTGATTTATTAGCCGCGTCGTGCCTGTAACTTCAGTCTCTCCTGCATTTCACCGATGCGGCAGCTTTCGTGTGTATGTTTTCGTGACTGCGTTGTTCTTTACGTCCAGTGTCTCTATTGCCTGCCGTCGTCACACTCGCAGTCAATACGGCACATACGCTGCGTTAAGTAGGGATAACGTAATACTTGGGTTGGGTAAGTCAACTTTTATTGGGAACTTTAGGCGTGAGGGTCTTGGACCTTACCGACTCATTCGCCGTCACAGACTCCAGCCAATGAATCGAAGGTGTGTAACAAAGTGACATTCATTTTAAACGCAGTGTGTTTTATGTATTTCATAGATATGCTCTGCACAAAATTTGTTTAAATTTTTAGGCTAATAACCTTAGACGACATGACACCTGTACAGGCGCTCTTTGGCCTTAGATGTCCTTGCACCAATAAAACTTTATGTAAAATGAATAAATAAATTTTATTAATAAGAGCAAGTAAAAAGACAACAGTTGCATGGGATGACATGTTACTGTTTAGCAGTTGATGGTTACATTAATTTAATGGGAAGTTATAATGGTGTTTATGAAGCTTAAATTTCCGCGTCCATGTGGCTGCGGTTCTAGCTAATACTCTATGGTAACGAAATCCCCGTTATCTAATGATGACGTGAAGTTTCAGTGTAACTGTAAACCAACTAGTCCCACACACACAAAAAATTGCCTAGCCTCATTGGAACATTTATACCCACGTTCAGAGACCTGCCCTTCTCTCAATAGTGACTTTGCTCCAGCCGAAATTTTGAGTTGCCCTTATCAAAGATTGATTTTGCCCCGTTCGAACACATGACCAAGAGATAGTTACGTGGTGGTGTCACGTCATTTGGACGCTGAAACAATATGAAGGTTGCATTGTCCACGCCCACACCACCATTCCTAGGAGGAAAGTATAACCAGCTGCATCATACCGGTACTTATCTACGGAGCAGAAACCTGGAGGCTTACAAAGAGGGTTCAACCCAAATTCATGACGACTCGGCAAACGATTGAAAAAAAAAATGGTAGGTGTAACCTTAAGAGAGAAGAAGAGAGCAGAGAAAAGCAGTGAACAAACCGGGGTTAGGGATATCATAATTGTAATCAAGAACAAGAAATGGACATGAATCGGGCATGTATAGCGCGTGGGCAGGATAACCACTGGTCATTAAAAGTAACACACTGAATTCCAGAAGCGGGCAAACGCACAAGGCGGAGACGAAAAGTTAGGTGCACCGATGAGATCAAGAAGTTTGCCGCGAGGCATAACGTGGCAGGATAGAGTACAATGCCCGGTTTATTGGCGGAAGACGGGACAGACAGTTGCCCTGAAGTTAGCGTAGTCACGCTGGTGATGATGATAGTACATACAGCCAGACACGCTCAGTACATGCCGCACACGCCGTGGCCTCACCGGCTGTGCCATTTTGCTCTGTGCAGGGGAGCAACAGCTGCATCGATTGCGCCAATTCGATACAATTCGCCATTGTTACGACGAGCTGAGTCAAAACCATGGAACTTGCTGAAATCGCTCCACGCTGGGCCAAGTGCTCGACCAGTGTCAAAAGCTGCGCTCTCCTTGCGTATGACTACGCTTTCTGTGCACCATCATCTGAAGTTCTCCAGAGATGTGCTGGTTGCTGACGCTGTTTCTGCTCTACTACGCAATAGAACAACAAGCGGTGCCTGAATAATAACTCGAGTTAAATATATATTCCTTATCTAGGGCACAATGTCTTCAAGAAAATTTGTTTTCTTTTTTTGCTGAGTGCACGTAGGTATCACTAATAGTAAAGTGCAGTTCAATATTGGACTACCTCTAGGATCGCAGACAGCGTCATTGCAAAGTAATTTGATCTCAAAAGTGGTACGATGCATTTATTTTTCATGTAGTAGCATAAGCTGATGCATGTTTAGGCGCGCTCGTTCCCAAACGCAAGCTGCTACAGCGATTCGTGAACCACATGCTGTCTGCTACTACTACTGACTACTACTGTCTCGAGTGTGCCGTGCTTTTTTAGTGGCTCCCCTTTCTCACAATAAAACATAGGGCTACCTGTGTATGCTCACGGCAACAAATATAAAGAGTCGTGTATGTAATATCTTTAATACACCAAATAGCATCCGTGAAGCGCATTGCTATTTTAATGCATGAAGTTACTTTCGATAGCACCAGCACGATTTCTAAAATTCGAAGCCGACAGATAATTATTTTTACAGCAAAAGCTGTGATGAGAACACAACTCCGGTCACGCGCAGTTGTCCGCCGCTGCTGCCGCCGCCGGTGTCCGTAACAACTACGCGCAAATTTAGAAAAAAAAACTTGCAATAATGACAGTGGGGCTTGAACCTGGGTCCGCTGGCTGCCTGCCCAGTATTCTACCACTGAGCCGCACTGGTGTTTGGGACTTGTTGGCAAACTTGCCTTAGGCAGGCTTGATGTCGGGAAAGCAATCGCGTTAATACGACTTATAAAGCGTTTTAAAACAGCAAAAAAAAAAAACAACCAGTGGTCACAGAATGCGAATAGCATAACGAGTGGTTAGTTCAATGCCCCAACCCATTACAAAAGCTTCTTTTTGTTCCCCTATTAACTGTGGCGCATGCCCACTTCAGCCATTATTACTAATCGTCATCAGCAGCTGCATGAACGATTGGCGCGAAATTCCGTGCAAGTGTTTAGCAAATACGATGCTTTTCAGAAGAATGACAAAAAATAGCATAGCGAATGCTCGCCTACTAGCCCCAAAATTTTAATGCCCTAGTGGGTATCAAGCAAGGATGCTTGCAGTAGTTACCCAATGAGTGTTTTGAAAGGCTCTAAAGGCCGCCCTTCTAGCTTTCACTGCGACTGTACTGTGCCTTACACGCAGGCCTGCCGTTTCCCTTTTCCTTTCGTGCAACGCAGTTGCCTTTTGTTGTCTTCATTTCGGTTTGGCTTTTTCCATCGATGCCTCAAAAGCTTTGCAATATTCGTACTCTTCTGGGTCATGCTGTAAATCAATGTCATAAAAATTTCTTGCTACGTATATCAATTCCTTAAGGAAAGATCATGCATTCGGGGAACGCGCCTTCACTTTAGGTGGCGTTTTCCGTCGTTGGTGCATGTTGTACCTAGTTCTGAACACCTTTAGGCCTCGTATCCAACTTCGCGGCACTTTTGACTGGCACTCGCTTGCTTTACGCGTTAGTGTGAGGACGCGCGACGAGTCTACGCTCGCAGTCGACGTTTATCCTCATGTGGGGTGAGCGGCTGCACCGCGAGAATTCGTCGTGAAGCGCCTTGCGTGTCCGAGAACACTCCGTAGCGCGCACACTTCGCCCCAGCTTTTCGTATACAAATGGACACCACCACTTAGCTACCGCCTCCACCTCGGTAACCTCATAGGGCCATTTACTCGCCCCCTCTGGCGCATTAGCTTTCATTCTTTTTGGTATAGCACGAGAAGCCAGTGAAGTAGCTAAGCTGTTTTTTAGTGTTATATTTGTTTTGTGTCGCACGTAGGGCGCTTATATACCAATAAGCTTCGATTGGTTTATTGATTTCGCTGCATTGTATGCCCATTTGGTCATTAGAATAAAAAAAAAATGTGGGTGCTTACAATTCGGCACGGACTAGGTCGTCGCTAAGTGTTATCGAGGTCGACCAAACGGGTAAACATTTGTTCTCTCCGTCAATGAGAAGGATTTTCACGAGGTCGAACTTGACAGCTGTTCCGCAACATCTGACGCTCGCTTGTGCACGCAGATATTGTGCTATCAAGCATAGCTATGGGTGCAGGTAGATCAATAGAGAAAGTGCAGACTTCAAACACCATGCCGCGTCTTTATGAAAAAAGTCACAGCTTTGCTGCAAAGGCTAAGCAATGAACGTGATAGCAACAAATTGGAAGGTCAACCGTACAATGTAAAGCAGATCGAAACGTGCCCCACGTTTCTCACGCAGAAATGACACACTAAACGTTCTCATATGTACGGGTGCACGATTATTCTGAACGTCATGAGAATGAGCGTCTCAGTTGTTACTTCGCTGTGCCCGAAAAGCGCGCACTTTTCGCAAACGGAGACTGCGATGATTGCAGCGACCTTTGTGCGTCTGGTAACTACAGCAGAATCGTTCCAGGTAAAGCACTAGGCCAGCCAAGACGTACGATCTTCTTCTCCTCCCCACCGCGAGATAAGGGCACGTGAGAGAACGTCGCGCCCCTTTTCTAAGCGCTGCAAAGTACGCGTGGGAGATTAGAGCGCGCGCAGCCGCGTGATGTGGCGACGCGTGCTCATTGCGCCATCTTGCTGGTAATGCTGAAAACACCATTCCCCCCGTAATGCCCGTCAGCAGCGGTGTGTGGCAGATATAAATAGCTTGCAGTTTGTATGGTGGAGGACGTGGGACTCGGTGGCTTATGGTGGTTTACACCTCGCTTTCAAGATGCAAAGGTCCCACGTTCGATTCCGCGTGCTGGAGCCTTTTTCTATTTTTTTGTATTTTCATATATATATATAGATACGTATACATATATGGTAAGTGACGGTGACGCCGATGTCAACGCCGACGTCGAAGACGACGCCGGTGGCAAAATCCAGCTGAGAGTGTCCATATAATTGCTATCCCATAAGAGAGGTGGCCCAAGAGACCGGTGCATATTTATAAATTATACGCACCTATATTCGTGATGTGTCCATATACCACGAAGATATAACAGCGAGCTCACTCATATTCATAACCTCCCTGTCCTTCCTCATTTATTCCTCCCCCTCCTCACTCATATTCAAGCTCATGGTTGGCCACTGAGCGTTTACTTTCTATTTTTTGTGGCGAAGTTCTTCGGGGTACGGGTTGTTCCCTTCTATGTAGTATGTATGTAGCCACTTCGTTAGTTCTAGGTTTTAAGAAATGCTCACTAGATGGCGTTGTGTGTATATGTTCTTGAAAATTATATCACTGGATGGCTTTAGTGGTGTTTGTATAAATGATTCAAAGCATATCTACGGAGTCAATGTTTATGAGTGGGGTGAAGCGTCCGTCTGTCCGATGCGTGCTCTAGTGTGTGGGAGTGGACGGACGAACGAAGCTCCACTAATCGTCATTCACTGCGTGGATATGCTGTTAATTTTTTTTTTCTCTTTCATGTTGCTGCTGCTGTACTTGTAGACGTTGTATTTTCCATTTCGCTACTGTATCACGTATGGTCAGATTCCAAAATACTTCGTCCGAGGGATATACGAGTATACTGCCCAGTCCTGAAATTTAAAATTAAAAATACGCCTCGTGGTGGCCTTTATCGCCGAGTCACGTGGGCTAGCTCGTTCTTTGCCATCTTTAAAAGCCTTTGTGTGCTGCCGTGTGCGTAGGAAAATACCGATCTCGTCCATAGAGCGGTTCTGTTTTTAATTAGGAACGTTTCCGTCAGATGGTGGAATCGTGTAATCCCAAAAGGAACTACGTTCTCTCAAGTTTTTTTTTACCTAACATCCAGCAGTTCCAATGAAGGCAGTTTCTTATATTTCAGCGCGTAAATTGAGCTTTCCGCTTTTTCCTTATGCACGGCTTCGATGATTTCACAGAATGAACTAAACATAAGTTATGAAAGGTATTTTTTTTCTTTCGCTGCGAACAAAAAGACAGAGTTATATGGAAACGTATACCTGACTTGCGTAGTATCATAGGTCAAGCTTTAGGTTTCCTCAAAGAATATAAATGAAATGTGCCAGAAGACCATGAGGAAGAAATAGGAACGTCCAATCAATTTTTCTCCTTACAAAATTGTCGGCATTGTTACTTTTGCGTTCGTCAGCTGTTCTGCCATTTCTACTTGAAAAAGAACGCCACCTATAACGAGATGAATATTGTACATGAGGCGGTTCACGTGAAAAGAAATGACAGCGACATCAATTTTTATATGGTACTAAAATTCATTTTGAATTCAACATATATTCGAACCATTCGTCTAAGGACAACCTTTCGAAAAAAATATGGTCAAAATGGTCTTTTGTGTATAGTTCAAGCTGTTTCACATTGAGAACGCTGACTGTGCTGCAGTATAATTGCGCAGCAGATGAAACTCACGATATGATAAAATTTAGCGAGCGTCCACAGGGAGAGCTAATTAGGAGGCAGGAAATAACCTTCGAACTGATCCAGACTATCGATATTTCCCGTCACCTGCCACTATGGCCGTGTAAACAGAGAGTTCCCATAACTGCTCAGCCTGGCATCATCTCGCCACCTTTCTTCATTCGATGTTGCGGTGCCCCCGCTTGCGCGTTTTTCGACAAGGAAGCGCATCACGTCACCGAGTCGGAGTTCTTGAAGTGCGTCGCAAGTACAAACCTTACGCAGCAACTTCGGGTGTTCCGAGAGCCTGGGAAGCAATCGGGAAGCTTTGGTTCCCGATCCGGTCGGGGGTGATGACCTCGGCCGGTTGTTAGGAATCCCCTTCCCAGGACACAAATAAAGTTCATCTGTCTGTCTGTCCGTGTTCCACAAAGGCGGGCTGCATACCTCGATTGTATATGCCGTAGGAGAGTCATGTGGATGCGCGCCCACTACTCCGGGAGCCTGCGACGGAATGACATACTGCAACGCAAGAGTCCTCAGTTATGCGGTGCCTGTAGGGCTTACTGCAGAGGAAGAGGCGTTTATGCAAATCAAATACTGTGCTTTATTTGCCGCGTTTCCCCCCTCTGTGGTGAAACTATCGCTCATTATTGTCAGTTCCAACATCAACGCGGTGCTTCCACTGTGATGTGTGTTATTAATCAGTATTGGCAGTTTGAGCGCATATGTACACAAAAGTGTATTGGTTGGCGTTGAACGACTCAAAACCACCAGTAGTGGAGGGCTTCGGAAATTTCGGCCACCTGGGTTTCTTAACGTGCACCCGAATCTACGCACACTCCCGGAGACTCAAGCATGTTCGCCTACACCAGAAATGCGGCCGCCACAGCTGGGATTCGATCCCACGACCTGTGAGTCAGCAGCCGAGTGTTTTACATAGACATACGACCACCGTGGCGGGTGCACATGTGTGTATTGGTGCAGCGCCTCCTCTCTTTTATCGGTGTCAGCCAAATGCACCCGGTCGAGCCCTTCACCGCCCTCTCCTCTAGCCCTTTCCTGCTCTCCCCCAACGCCCCGCCGCGGTGGTCTAGTGGCTAAGGTACTCGGCTGCTGACCCGCAGGTCGCGGGTTCGATTCCCGGCTGCGGCGGCTGCATTTCCGATGGAGGCGGAAATGTTGTAGGCCCGTGTGCTCAGATTTGGGCGCACGTTAAAGAACCCCAGGTGGTCAAAATTTCCGGAGCCCTCCACTACGGCGTCTTTCATAATCATATAGTGGTTTTGGGACGTTAAACCCCACAAATCAATCAATCAATCATGCTCTCCCCCAACGCCTAGCGCTTATGAGTGCTTTGCGGTCAAGGGGGAGAGAGCCCATCATGTAGCGCCTCACGACGGAAATCATACGAAGTAATTTTTTGTTCAGTTGCATGCAGATTAGTGGGACGGCGTTGTGCATTCCTCGTGTTCATAATGTTGGCTGTCACGCTGGCTCTGTAAACGATACGGTGTTTTGATATAGCGGGCCGTTGTTCGTGGAGCTATGTGGGCAACCAATGGGGAAGAGTTACTGCAACGCAGTTGCATGCGCCGACTTTGAGAGCGCTGTGATGCAGCGGTGGCATTGATTCGAGCCACAAAGGAGCCCGAAGGAACAAATCTGACCAACGTATGATATTGGAGCGGGAAACACGTTTGTCGCATCTTCGGGGGAAAGCGCTCGGAAGCACGTGTGACGCGAAGAGCGCGGCCCCTCATACAGCGCCGCATCACGGCCACTCCCCGAGTTAAGGCGGATCGACGGCTCCCGTTGAGAAGCGCGCGGCACTGGCATTCAAAGAAATAGAGGAGGCGTTGATCGTACGAACGATTAAAGCAAACCTGCATTGAATAGACAAGCACACATACGCGCTCGCACTGGCGTTTCTCTTAACACACTGAACCGTTGTTGTTTGTGTCCGTGTGTGCAATGCCGGTTTTTTTTTTTAAATCCATTGTTCCATTCCACACTGCCATGCCATTCTCGTGTTGTTCCTTAATATGTTGTCAGTATATGCGGCGAACTTTTCATTTCGTTATTTCCTATTTATTTACTGTCTTTCTTTCCTTCGTTCTCAGCCCGCCAGTGCGAGCAGGTGCCTGTGTTCGTTAAGTTTCTTGCATATGACGGTGTGCCTGTTTGAAGTAGTTTGGCTAAGTGATGAAACAAAAATATTGAGATTTGGGCTAGTTGGTCTGTGTTTTCATTGTACATGGGGTTGGTCCAAGTTGCTGACGCAGTAATGTGTGGCAGGCGTGCGGTAGCGCTTCTGCCCGGTAACTGATCTTTCTTTGCTTACCGTGTTTAATAGAGAGAACCAACGCCTTTCAAGTTTATTCGGTGCATGGTGTTACAAGTGTTTCCCTTCGTAAGAGCTCCTGATCTTTGAACGGTCGTCTCCCATGAAACTGTTTTTCACAACTATAATAACTTGGGCTTAATATCACCTCCCGCAGCAGTGTGTAGGAGCTTGGCGAATGCGTAAAACATTTTCACGAAGTCTGCATGCAGAAAACATATGTACAAGAAGTAGTGAATGTCGGCGTCAGCGGAGGAAGACTGCGATTGGTATGACGCCTACGACATCACGGCATAGACATTTAAGAACCCTGTTGCAAGCTTAATACTAGGATGTTGTGTTGTTGCTATAGTGTTGCGCATATAGTGATTGCCAGTAAATATCTTCCGATACGTTTTAATAGGCCAACTTTCCCTGTCGTAAAATGCAGATATTGATGTGGAGCTTCATATGTCACATCAATAACTGTGGAGTTCACTGCAATTGATATTCGCTGTTAAAGATGCGCAAGGTGAGTTCACCACACAGAAGATTGTTATAGAATGTCGTGCTTCCCATGTCATACGAGGAAATGCCTTGAGTAGGCGAGGGAAAGACACCACGGCATGAGACTTGCAAAGACAATCACGGCACTTCTAACAACGTTGAAAGCGCCTTGAGTTGCGTTTCTCCAAGCATTGCAGTTCTCCGAATGCAATGTTTTCTAGAAACTTCCAACGATGTTTTGCTATCGAAAGGAAGGTGGTCCTGATACACTCAGCCGCACAAGTTACAGCTACGCGAACATGTTAGAGAAAGCGATCATTTGTGGCCTTTCATATTCCAGGGCAATACTACTTCTACTACTACTACTACTGCTACTACTACTACTACTACTACTACTACTAATAATAATAATAATATAATCAATGAAGAATTTGTTTGCACGAGAGCAGGAACAGCTTTAACCCTCATATTCACAAACGCTCCTCGAGTCGACTTTCACCCTTGACTTGACAGAATTAAGCACTGCGCCACAGCTCCACTCAAAATGTCGCAGCGCTACTGAAGAATAGCACCAGATTATCGCTGATATGCAGTGACTTGCCGTGCTTAGAGAGGGCGCTCCAATCGGCTTTCTAAAGTGAAGGTGAAGCGTTGAGTGAAGGAACGTTCTAGAATTCTGGGGTAAGGCTGATGTGTTCGCCCTCGAGAAAAAAAAATACTGCTAATAATCAATACTGTCAATGCGTTCCACAGAAGGAAACACCAAAAAGAGAAACTGTGAAAAAAAATCGATAAGTGCCTGAAGCTAACATGTGTCTCAGCTGGCTGTCATATACAGCCCACGTTTTCTTTGAGGAGTTAGGAAATATATATATATATATATATATATATATATATATATATATATATATATATATATATATATATATATATATATATATATATATATATATATATATACACTCTAGCAATCTACATCGGAATATGCAATTTATCGCTTGGTACGTCTTGTTATCCGAATGGAAGGAATCGCAAGCGTCATAAATATTATGAGCGTTCACTTGCCTCCTTCACTCTCTATAAATGATCATGTTTGTCGGCTGGTAGGTAAGCAGGTCGTTCGGTCAGGTTGGTCCCCTCAGGATTGTCCAGTCCGCATATGTCGCAGCATGTACTCTCAGTAGTAGGGCGTTTGGTACGGCCAATGTGTCTCACGGAGAGCGGTAAACGCTGCAAGGGGCGCGGCCGCGTACACACTGCTGTAAGCCGCCGTGGAAGGGTCCCGTTTTTTCCTATACCCCGCTGTAGGCACCTCGGTGGCTGTTTACTCTCGGCAAACACGCTTCTCCGTCAGCTCAGCGTTGCTCTCGTGCACGCTGATTTGTAAAGTGAAGAGCGGAGTCGGTAACAAAGGGCGCCGCGTGCACATGTTTTTCTTATCCTCTCTTATACTCCTGCATAGGTAGATCATAATCTATCACTGCGTCCGATCCTATAGGCTTCATTTCGCGTGCGCACGGAGACAAGTATCGAAGAAGAGCGAACAGCGCCGATCAATATTCGTTCTGCTATAGATGCTCTCCTTGGAAGCATGAAGTCTAAGTGCAGAAAAAAAAAAGAGTTGAAAATGACTCAGCATTCGTTTGTTTACGGTGTTTCTATGTCATCGTTCTTTTTTTGCTGTTTTTTTCTCAGCTAAGAATGTACAACCTAGCCCAAATCGAAGTCCTGCTTGAAAA
This sequence comes from Rhipicephalus microplus, assembly GCF_013339725.1. Lineage (NCBI taxonomy): Eukaryota > Metazoa > Arthropoda > Arachnida > Ixodida > Ixodidae > Rhipicephalus > Rhipicephalus microplus. Next base: position 181,498,603 of record NC_051166.1, read on the forward strand.
TGATACGTACGATGAGTAATATCAAATGACACCCATTGCAACGAAAAACCTGGTATAAAAGTGTTCGCTTCAAAATAGGGTTGTAAGCTTTTTAAGCAACCACACACAGACAAAAACAACATACATGTCACTTGCATGTCTAAGTTAACACATGGAAATTAACTTCTCAAAAATAATCGGTTAGCAAATTGTGGAACATTATGAATGTACTGAGGAGTTGTATTAGCTTTTGCAACCTCCTGTATGTAATAATAATAATAATAATAATAATAATAATAATAATAATAATAATAATAATACAAAATGGTTGGCCGTGGACTGCAAACTTCTGTGGAGAGACACTCCATTGCCTTAGAAACCTCGGAAGAAGAAATCGACTTTACATAGCTGCATACACAATATCGATGTACATTTCAATGCAGCCTCCTAACTATGTTTTGCTCAGTCACTTATCTAAGGTTCCCAGTTTCCAATCACGTGCAATAATGACTCGCCTGTATAGTGGCGGGTTAAGATTGGTGTCGCAGCTCCTTTGTAACACTGGCCCCACCGTGGTGGGCTTGTGGCTAAGGTACTCGGCTGCTGACCCCGCACGTCGCGGGATCGAATCCCGGCTACGGCGGATGCATTTCCGATGGAAGCGGAATTCTTGTAGGCCGGTGTGCTCAGATTTGGGTGCACGTTAAGGAACCCCAGGTTGTCGAAATTTGCGGAGCCCTCCACTGCGGCGTCTCTCATAATCATGTAGTAATTTTGGGACGTTAAACCGCGAATATCAATCAATCTTTTGTAACACCGAAACGCGATTGAATTACACAGATTTAAATACCCAAAAGTGCCCTAAACCCGCGTCTCATTATCTGGCACAAGAAATAACCCATTGAAATGCTACATTATCTGATGTACAACTTCGGCCGACCATGTATTCATGTCTTCTGTCTGACAGGGCCTCGATCTGCCTACTTTATAGCATACTCGCATATACAGTCTGGAGGTACAAGTACTCTGGTGTTTAGCCAATTTGTATAGCGCCTCAACGAAACGGTAAATTTGCAAAACATTCGTAATAATTCGTATTTTGTATGTTTATTCATTTCATTTTAGAATGCGCCATTCACATTACTTTCACTGTTTTCTCGGTTGGAACTTGCGGTTCTGGCTCGATAAGGTTTCATCTTGCAGGTGATGTAGGCCCACGCCTACTAGTAGTACGTTTCTAAGATGACTTGATAGAATGCGCGTGAACGTCTACAACGTGACGTTAACGTTCTAGACGTTCACATTGTAGACGTTCACGTTCTAGACGTTCACGTTGTAGACGCATGAGGGGGATCACCATGTGTAACCAATTATTACTGGTAATGATCCGATAATATTTCAAGATATACCCTGGTGCCTAAGCATTTAGATTTTGAGAACGCTTTGCCGATCGCCAGGCTCGTTTATAGTCTAAATGATTGTTAAAAGGTAACCGGACTGTTGCTTCTCATATACTCGCGGCTACAGTTGTACAATCGTGAGCAACGACACCTAACCTCAGGAGGGAGGGGCATTAAAACTAGGTGCCCAGTTGGCTACCATCATTCAGTCAGAGTGAGACGTGATGTGTAGTTTATGAGAAAGAGGTGGGGCATCTGAGCAGTCGAACGTTACCGCGTCGCGGACTTGCCGCGGATCGTTCAGGTATAGTCGATCACTGCTACTCACTCCGAAAGCACGACGGCTCCCGTGGCTTTCTGTTGCGTAGAGGCGCGTGCAAGACTCTGAATAAGCGCTACCAGAAACGCAAGCTCTTGGAATTGCATTTAGGCTGGTTTAGCACAAATTAAAACTCCTGAGGCGTTCCGAGTGAGCGATATTAAAAACGCTTCCTTCCGTTTAGAAATGATATTCTACTTCAGGTTATTCGAGCTGTTCACAAAGTAAGTTAACACAAATATCAAGAAGAATAAAGGAAACTGTTTTTACGCGCAATAGATGTTACGCAGAGAGAAGAAACAAAACTTTATATAACAGGTTTCTTTTTCTTTTTTTTTCAATTTAAATTCTTATTTGTTTTAGGTGACCTCAATATTTCTACATTACTTTCCCTTTCTGCAGAATAATTATAATACTTACTTTCTGCTCTGCTCGTCTAATTCAGTAATTAAAGTTGCGATTTGCCCCTTGAGTTACTCAGCACTGCAATGTCATAGGCGAAGTGCAGGTCACTAAGGTACTCACCCTTAACTCTTATCCCTAATTCTTTCCAATCTAGGCCTCTGAAAACCTTCTGTAAGCATGCGGTAAGTAGCAGTGGAGAGATTGTATCCCCCTGTATTACACCCTTCTTGATTGGTATTCTGTTGCTTTTTTTGAAGCACTATGGTAGCAGTTGATCCTCTGTAGATTTCTTCCCGGATGTTTACATATGCTTCGTCGATTCCCTGATTCTGTAGTGTCCGCATGACTGCGGATATTTCTACTAAATCAAACGCCTTCTCGTAAACTATGAAGCCTATGTATAGTGGCCGGCTGTATTCTGAGCATTTTCCCATTACCTGATTGAGAATATGAATGTGGTTGGTTGTTGAGTAGCCTGTTTGAAATCCTGCTTGTTTCTTAGGTTGATTGAATTCTAATGTCTTAATTCCTTTAGCCATCACCTTTGCAAAGAGCTTGTGTACGATGGATAGCAAGCTGATCGTCCTGTATTTCTCAAGTTCTTGTCATCTCTTTTCTTATGTATTAAGATGATGTTAGCATTCTCCCAAGATTTTGGTACCCTCCCCGTCAGGAGACACTTAGTAAACAATGTAGCTAGTTTTCTAACACAATCTATCCTCCGCATTTGAGCAGATCTGATGTTACCTGATCCTGACCAGCAGCTTTGCCTGTTTGCATTTTCTCCAAGGCTTTTCTGACTTCTATCATTACTGATGGACTGTCATCTGGGTTACTGCTAGTTCTCATATTTAGGTCGAGGTTATTCCGGCTACTGTGCAGATCTCTGTAAAACTTCTTCACTATTTTAAGTATCCTATCCATATTGGTAATTACGTTGCCTTCCTTGTCTCTTAGTGCATACATCTGGCTTTTTGTGTATCCCAAGTTTCCTCTTCACTGCTTTGATGCTTCCTCCGTTCTTCAGAGCGTGTTCTAATTTCTTCATGTTATACCTTCTTTTATCGGATACCTTAGGCTTATTATTCAGCTTCGAAAGCTCTGTCAATACTATTTTGTCTGTGGTGTTTGAGGCTTTCATGCTTTGACGTTTACTAATGAGGTTCTTCTTCTCCCGGGGCGGCTTGAAAGTGTCCTGTCTAACTACCGTACCTCCTGCTTCAACTGCAAACTCCGTAATGATACCTGTCATATGATAATTCATTACGTCAACACTAAGTAAGGCTCGTTTCCTCGATAAGAGTTAAGTACCTGTTCTGAAGCAAGACTCTGAGCTCCTGTGCGTGCCCTCTCAGTGTTAGCTCACTGATTGGCTTTTTGCTTATCAGTTTCGTTCGTTCCTTATTCAAGTCTAGCCGAATTCCAGACCATACCAATATATGGTCACTGCATCGTACCTTGCCAAGCACTTTCACATCCTACACGATGGCTCAGTGTGCACTCAATATAAAGTCTATTTCGTTCTTACTTTCACCATTAGAGCTTCTCCATGTCCACTTACGGTTCTCTCGTTTTCGGTCGAAGGTATTCAAGATCCGTAAATAATTGCGTTCAGAAATTCTAATAATAACTCTCCTCTGGCATTTCTAGTACCAATGCTATAATCTTCTACGGACTAGTCTCCAGCCAGCTTGTTCCCTACTTTGGCATTGAAGTCGCCCATTAGTGTAGCATACGGAGTTGTCACCTTATTCATTGTTGATTCCACTTCTTCGTAGAAGCTTTCAAATGACGCGTCATCATGGCTGGATGTAGGCGCGTAAGCCTGTGGTAACTTAATCTCGTATCTTTTATTGAGGTTAGGTACGATACGTATATCACCCTTTCATAACATCTATAGTGTACCTCTATGTTAGCAGGTATATTTCTGTGGATGAGGAACCCCATGCACGCCCAGTTTTCTTCTGTTAGCCAAGCCATGATAGCAAAGGACTTGCCCATTCTGTAGCACTTTATAGACCTCATCTGTTCTCCTATCCTCACTGAGGCATGTTACGTCCAATTTAACACCCTCTAACTCCTCGAATAGTACGACTAGATTTGCCTCACTAGATAAGGTTCTAGCGTTAAAGGTTGTCATGTTCAGGTTATAATGGCAGCCTGTCCGTACCCAGAGATTCTTAGCATCCTCTGCTGCGTTGCAGATTGGACCGCCGCCGTGGTCGGCTGCTTCGCAGCCGCTGGGGATGGAGGGCCTTGGTTTGATTGACGTATGTATGCATGACCTTGGAAGGGAACAGCGCTTCGAGATAGTTTTTTACAACTTCAAGTGCACTATTACCTATGTCTACTTAGGACAGGTAATGACCGTGGAGCCCAACCACGAGATTGAAGTAACTAGAAGAATAAGAATGGGGTGGAGCACATTCGGCAAGCACTCATAAATCATGATTGGTAGATTGCCAGTATCCCTCAAGAGTGAGGTGTATAAGTGCTCCATATTGCCGGTACTTACGTATACGAAGCAGAAACCTGCAGGCTTACAAAGAGGATTCAGCTTAAATTGAAGATAGCGTAGCGAGCGATAGAAAAGAAAATGATAGGTTTAACTTTGTGAAACAAGAAGAGAGGAGAGTGAATCAGGGAACAAAGCGGGGTTAAATATATCATAGTTTAAATAAAAAAAGGAAATGAACATGGGCCGGGCATGTAGTGCCTAAGCAGGATCAACGCTAATCATTAAGGGTAACTGACTGGATTCCCAGAGGAGGCAAGTAGGTTAGGGGGAGACAAAGTTAAATGGGTAGATGATATTAAGAAGTTTGCGGGTGTAAAGTGGCAGCAGCAAGCACAAGATTGAATTGACTGGCGGAACATGGGAGAGGCCTTGGTCATGCAGTGGACGTAGCCAGGTTGATGATGATGATTTCTACAGTTTTCGTTCCTAATAACAAGCGCAGAGTTCTGCACGTGCACAGTGCGGGATGACGATAGATCGGCTGGCGTGACAGGGGTTAGGGTCTCCTTCTGGACGGCAAATTCGGCGTCCAGTCTTCATGCGTTTGTGCGTTTGTGCAGCCGTCGACGTGGGTAGCTTAGCCGTGACGTGATGGGTTTCGATGCCCACGGCTACCCGCGACGAGACTGCACGAAGCCGCGGCTCACGGCACTCTCGTTGCTTTTTGAATCCGCGCTACTCTCTCGATTCTGCGTTTTCACGCGCTGCACCCAGCAGCCGTGCATCGATCAGCCGCAGCGCGCCTCGGGCACACCGCGCTGCCCATTCGCTGTGACTAGAGCGGCACTGCGGTGGTGCTATCGCTATTTGCAAATAAATAAAGGCCGACGTCGGGAGCGGCGCTACTGCGTCTCCTTCCCCTCCACATGTCGCCGACGCGTAGCACCGCCTCGTCGCAGCCTATATATACGCTTTCAAATTGCAATTTCATTCCATCCTCGGTGTCACCGCATCTCGTTCGCTTAGCCGGATTCGTTCGTTTTGCTTGTTTGTTTTCCTCTCGTTTTGTGGACCGCTCTCTTTGGAAAAGGCGAAATCCCGAAGTGGTCTGCCGCAGCGAAAGCGCGGACCGTTGCTCGAAGGCCGGAGCAGATTCGTTTCTAAATAAATTCACCAGCTCGCCTTTTTACGGAGGCTCGATGTCCTATCGGCTCGCGCGAGCCGTGCGCGTATTTGTCCCCGAATCCGCCTAGTCGTCGCTGACGCCGTTGCGAAACGCCAGGAAAACGAGAGATAAAAAGCGTGGTGAAGCCTATCGCGTGACATACAGAGGGTGTTTCAGGTAACAATAACCAGAAACTAAAAAAAAAAATATTCATAAGCGACAATGGAGTAAAACTAGCACTCACACTAGGAAGTCAAAAACAAACAGTGAATCTATATATAGAAAGAATACAAGGGAATTTAATTACTCTGTTTACTTGATATGCGCAATTGAATAATAACACACCACGATGATAGTTGACAAAAAAAAAAAGAAAGCTTACAAAGACTGAACAAACCATACTGTCCTGCTCCGCTTTAAGTGAGCTGTGCTTTTATTTCTGTAGCGTCCTCATCGTCATTCATCATTATCAGAAGCTCTAGCTATGCATGAGCTGCGCGCGCGAGCAACAAGAAGGGTTTACGTGCCTGGCGTATCGTCACGTCTCCTCACTCGCTACAATTTCTGTACGGTGGTAAAACAACGTTCTTCTTTACATAAATTGGCATACATTAATAAGAAGCTTATTGCTATCTCTTTTCTCTATGTGCACCGCTGAAACGCTGAAGACGGCCTGTGCAACGATTCAATCACCATACCAAAGTTTTGTTTCTCTTGGCATGTGTAGGAATGTTGTTTTCTAAAACCTATCTTAGCGGTGAAAAGTCTCGTGTAGCCTTTTTTTCCTTTGCAATATATTGCGCGTGCATAAAGAAAAGCGAAGTGGTGATGATTTGTTCCGCCATTAAAACAAATTACTCTGGTGATTTCACTGTTGTGCCACTCAAAATAGTAGTGCGAGTGAGACAGTTTTTTTTGAGAACCTGTGTGTATGTGAGCTTAGAATGACAGAAAGGTTGAACTAGTTGGTACGGATGAAATGCATTTTTCTCCGCTGTAGTGCGCTCTTTCAGTTGATTGTGGGCGTTTCCGCTCTCTTCAGCTTTTGTGTCCCTGTTTGTATGCCTGCTTTTAGCATGTGTATGAGCAATTCACGAGATACCTTTTCTCGACCGGAAAGTTGTAGGCCCGTGTGCTCAGATTTGGGTGAACTTTGAAGAACCCCAGGTGGTCGAAATTTCTGAAGCCGTCCTCTACGGCGTCTCTCCAAATCATATCGTGGTTTCGGAACGTTAAACCGCTCAAATCGAATCATTTTCTTGACAGGTTGATTACTATGCACAAATGTAGTAGAATCTTAAGAACGCTGTAGACCTTTAAGAAAACTGGTTTCTTTATGCGGCTGCATGAAATACACGCTGTTAAAGGGGTACTGACACCTTTTTTTCAGAAGCAAGTTTACTCTGCCATAAAAATATCCTCAATACTAAGTAGGCTCTTAACAAGTGCTACGCTCAGCAAATACTAATAATATATTTTATTTTGATAATAGTAAGGCTTCTCACGGCGCTCCTTCCGACATCGACACTGACGTGGCTTCAGGCTACAATACTAATCCTGGTGACTTCACGCAGCAGTCTAGCAAGTTGTGATGACACAAAAAGTGGTACATGCGAGTCGCCCTGTCGGTCGTCTGATCGCGCCGTGCAGTCGTGCGGCCACTGTCATCTAGCTTGCCTGTGAAGCGAGCTAGAATCAGAGGCCAAAAAAATCGCTTGATTTCAAATTTGTCGTCATGGCGTCAATATTTTGCCCTGTGAATTGGCTTCCGCCAGTGAAACGGGCCACAATAGGTGCTGAGACAAGCGTGGGTCGAGCTCGTGCACCGCGGCCGAGACGGAGACTGGACGCCTACCAGCGGAGTTTAATTCGTTTGCTCCGGACGTGTACACGAACATCGTGCAGTTGCTGACCGACTTCGCATTGTCGACAAAAAATCTGCGCCTCAAAAAGCGCTGGACACATGATGCTATTCGGCATACGATTCGGCGTGCGAAGGCGCATGCGGCGTACGACGATTCACGACACTTGCCGCTTGGTCTCCGCCCATATATAGGGGCACCTCGGCGTTTACGCTGCGAAGACATCGTATCATTTTTAGTAAACACAAAATAAAGGATCTGATTGATTGATTGATATGTGGGGTTTAACGTCCCAAAACCACTATATGATTATGAGAGACGCCGTAGTGGAGGGCTCCGGAAATTTAGACCACCTGGGGTTCTTTAACGTGCACCCAAATCTGAGCACACGGGCCTACAACATTTCCGCCTCCATCGGAAATGCAGCCGCCGCAGCCGGGATTCGAACCCGCGCCCTGCGGGTCAGCAGCCGAGTACCTTAGCCACTAGACCACCGCGGCGGGGCAGCAAAATAAAAAAAAAAATAAAGGATCTCGTACAACCATGTTTCGTTGTCTAATGAAATTGCCAACAAAGTTTCGCCTTCGCGAGGGACAGACATCGCCGCAGCCCACATTCATTTTCGACTCCGAGCACATAGGCCTATAGCTAGGCCGACGTTCTCGGTACCGCCACTTGCTTTCCAACGTGAGATCATTGTTGAGCACTTCTTTTTGCAAACACTATAAAAAGTTGTACACTTACATGACGCTTTCCTACTTGCAACTAGTTTTCTCGACGACCTCGATGTCAAGAGGAAAGGCGGGAACGAAGCGGGCTGGTTCGCCGAGATTGTTGGTGGCACTGTTTTTTTTTATTTTTTACCACAGCTCGATATCTTGTTGGTGCTTCGAAAACGGAGTTGCCTTGCAGAAATAGTACACTTCAAGTATCGCTTTATTCAATCACGACTTATTTCACGTCGTAAACAGTTCACTCAACGTTTTATTATGCCACAGGGTGATTAGATTTGTGGGGTTTAACGTCCCAAAACCACCATATGATTATGAGAGACGCCGTAGTGGAGGGCTCCGGAAATTTTGACCACCTGGGGTTCTTTAACGTGCACCCAAATCTGAGTACATGGGCCTACAACATTTCCGCCTCCATCGGAAATGCAGCCGCCGCAGCCGGGATTTGAACCCGCGACCTGCGGGTCAGCAGCCGAGTATCTTAGCCATTAGACCACCACGGCGGGGCTCATGCCACAGGGTGATCGGGGCAATCGTGGCGAGGAGGAACAAACCTGCGACGGGCGCCTGCCAGTCGAAGAAGTGACGTGCAGACGAGGATATACGTCACGAAAACTTGCGCGCACACATAGTACCGCCTGGTGGCGCTGCTCATACGACTTCGTGACATCAGGGTACATTAGAAACAAAAAGTAGCTTTTAAAAAACATGCTGTAATAATTTTTCATGGCGCACTCACGCTTACTGGTGCGTTTTCTACGCTCCGGGTGCTTGGCCTATCATTTGACGCAAAAACAAACAAACAATAAAAGTGAAAAATTTGGTGTCAGTACCAAATTTTACCAAATTTTACCAAATTTTAATCATATGGTGGTTTTGGGACGTTAAACCTCACAAATCAATCAGTACCCCTTTAAGGTCGTTTCTTGGTCTCTCATATATATATCTCTCTCTCTTTCTCTCACCTGACACCGCCGTGCAGAGTAGCCTAACATAATTACTGCTGAGTTAACTTCTGTTAATTTTGATGCACAAGTGCTTTCTTTCTCTCTCTGCGAAATATATATATTTTTCATTTTCTTGCTTATTTGTAGGACCACGGCTATGCTGCGAGTGAGAACTAGTGCTTGATTTTCGCCCTTTTTTCTCTTTAGAAGTCTCTTGAAAGTTCATTGGCAACTGAACATTACGAATGAAGGAGCAAAATGAGGAAGCTAATCATGCAGAAGTTTCTATAACCAAGGAACCTCTGATCTCACGGCTGGCTATGAACATCGAGGCTCAAGAAGCGATGCTTGCGTTTCCTCTATGTTCTACCGAGAGTCGGCGATGCTGAGTTCCGGCTAACTTATCGAAGGAGAAAAACTACATATGCACGTCTGATTATAAATTATTCGGGACAACGGAATTATTCTTGGGGAAGCTTGAGTTCATTATTATGACTTGGAAATGACAGTCCACTTTGCTGGCGAGATAAGACGCATTTATTTTTTATCATACCCGTGGACCCTCGGGCACAAAAAACTGTATTTACTTCATAAATCCTGAAAATTTTATGTCTTTTGCGTGATTCTATACGGAGACAGCTAACGTTATTGGTCATAATGATATTGACTACCTAATAGATTCGCTAGAATTAATTTCGACTATAAAATACTTGCTATAAAAGCTCTAGCTCTCGTACTGAACTATGACATAATTATTCAGAGCAGCGTTGGTCGTGTTAATTAGATTTTGTTCATAACTTAAAGCTACAATGCTGATGTCAGAAGCTGTTCCATGGCTACATTCACTTGCTACAGCTTTGGCACAATAAGCGTCGTTTCGTGTCTAGGCTTCGGAATTTACATGTAACCACTGATGTTGCTATTTTAAAGAGAATGACAAGTGGACAGTTATGGCTCTATAGTAGGTTGACCTTTGCATTCTTCAGTAGCTTTCCATAAAGGGTAAACTGATACCTTAAGTGAACGTTTCGTTTTTTAGTTATTAGAAAATTTAAGGCATTTTAGATTGAAGATATATTCATATAAACTTAGAAATGTATTGATGATAGAAGAATTGTAGGCCGGGCTCCTTTACGAGGTGCGTGAGTAATATGCCTAACGTTACTTAAACGGACAAGCAGAGACAGAACAGACGTTACGAAAGCTCCACGCTGAAAGCACTCTCGGAGTTCTTCTTAGTCAGATGTAATTACGTGCCGACGAGCATCTTCTTGTAGCAAGCAATCGCACCTCTGACTTGAAACTTATGTTTCCTTTCAAAGAGCCATATTCTTATTTACAAAAGTTTGTTGAAACGGTAACTTCATTGCAGCCAATGTTTCGACAAGCGGACATGTCTTCTTCAGAGCATCAAGGACTCAACCTTAGATTTCGACACATTGTAAGCAGTTAACAGCTTTTACATTCAGGCATCTATATTACAGCCACGCCACTACACGTAAATCAATAGACAATTGGACATTCACAATTGCCGTCTGTGGCATCGGAGACTAACGTCATCATCATCAGCAAGAAGCGCGGGACGCTCACGCTGTGCGGGAGCTCGGGTTCGCCCAAGCTCTGGCTGACCTGGAATAAACGACGTGCCTCCTATGTTCTGTTAATAAAAGTTTATCCAATCCAATCCTATGTTCTGTTGAGTGAGTGTCGTGCATTGTAACACCGTCTCTTGGCCACATCTCGCTCTCGCACCATTAAGTGACGCACATGATGATGATGACCACGACGACAAAACCTCCACGCGCAAAAGCACTCTCGGAGTTTTTCTCAGTCATATATATTTACGTTCTGCCATGTATCTCTCGTCGCAAAAATTTCACACCTGTGACTCTGAAGTTATGTTTCTTCTCAAAGTGCCTTATTCGAATTTACGAAAGAGCCACCACCACTACCACCACTACCACCATTACCCACCACCATGGGCACGTGCCCAAACGAATGCACCAAGTTTGACGACTCTGCAATGATGCCACGACGACAGGGTGGTACATAACACTACTTTTTGCTGGAGCAATGGGAATAAGAAGCGTGTGCACACAGGAGAATACCACAAATATAATCGACACTTAATTATTTTTAATTCATTGTATACCAGAGTAAAGCATACTGAACAGTGAAGTCATAAAAGAAGTAAAGCACTGTTTCTGTTGTATATGGTACTCTGTTCAGTCAATCGGGTGGGTGGTCTCTGTAGATGCTCGCGAGCCCGCATCACACGTGGGCTGGCTTTAGGTTTTCTTTTTATTAAGTGAGGCAGTTGCTCGCCTACTACCACTACTCTAACGGTATACACACCGATTATGCAAGCCCGTTTTCTGGTGCGAGAATTCAGAATACTCAAAACTTTCGTATGTATATATTTTCAAGAATATTCGTTGCGATAGCTGCTGACAGCAGCCATGCCAAACACGACAGGGAGGGAACGAAACGCTTCCCCGCTTTAAGCTGTGAACGCTGGAGGGACTTACGGAAAGCGAAAATAGAAACGCTGCTGAACGTGAACGCTAAGCAGAGCCACAAATTGTCTTTGCTTATGCTTGTAATAAATCATTTTCGAGAGATAAAACATGAGCATTTGTGTCGGACAGATGGGGACCTGGTACTTTATGACGTGCATAAAAATTTCAGTGCGGTTGCCGTTTGTTAACTGAGAAAAAAAAAGTCGGCAGTTAACGAAGGATGCACCAGGTTAGCTGCCTTGTATAAATTGGGATTAATATAATGTTTATAAATCTATACAATCGGTAAGGAACACCACAACGTAATGAAAACAACAAAGTGGCACACTTGCGGATCAATGACCACCCGCATAACCAGTCATCTGCAAATTGTTCAACGGGGATTTTTCGGCCTCATGAGAGCAAGAAAATGCAAAAAAAGGTTGGCTAGGGTTCCAGAAGTTCTTCTTCGAGAGAGCGCTGTCGTCCAGGCAGCTTGTAACACCGTGCAAATCACATCGTTCACCATCGAATTGGGTCTACCGTATGTTCACCGCAGGTCGCGGGATGGAGTCCCGGCCGCGGGAGCCACATTTTAAAGGGATAGCGTTAAAATGTAGTACGTTTCGCAGATATTCTGGCGTTGGCGGCGGTAATTGTGAGCGAGAAGTTATCTTCGCGTGCCCGAAAAATCGGAAAAGATGGAAATGAAATAATGAAAAAAGAATGCCAGGCCTGCGCGGAAGGCGCAGCACAGTTACAGCGAAAGCTAGAAGAGCGGCCTTTCAGAGGCTTTTCTAAACCACTAAGGTGCAAGCACACTTGCTGGGTACCCACTATGAAAATAATAATAATAATTCTGGGTAGTAGAGCAGCGTTCGCTATGCTATTTTTATCATTATTCTGAGAAGCGTTGTGCCTGCTAAACACTTGCAAGGAATATTGTGCCATTTGTTCATGCAGTGACTGATGACGATGAGAAATCATGCCTGGAATGAGTATGCACCGCAGTAGATAGGTGGTCAAAAACAAGCTTTTGCAATGGGTTGGAGCATTGGATGACCGACTCGTTACGCTATTCACATTGTGTGACGCCTGGTTGTTCTTTTTTGTTCTAAAACGCTTCGTTCCTCATATTAACGCGATTGCTTTCCCGACATCAAGCTTGCCTAAGGCAAGTTTGCGAACAAGTCTCAAGCACCGGCGTCGCTCAGTGGTAGAGTACAGGCCTGGTGCGTGGTGGACTCGGGTTTAAACCCCACGGTGTCCTCGGTACTAGTGTTTTTTTTATTTCGCGATAGTGGTGACAAACACCGGCGGCGGCGGACAACTACGGCGCCGCGCATGACCCAAGTTTTGATCTCATAACAGCTTTCGCTGTGGAAAATTTCCGGGTATGAGTGGGGAACGAATCCGACTCGTTTGCGCGGAAAGCGGGTGTTCTTCCTCACAGCCGCGCCTCTGCTAGTGAATACAGTGAAAATAACTTCCTCTGTTTAAAAATGCAGAGCAAGTAACTTTCATGCTTTACAAACACACGCGTCCTCCATACATGCTTCACAACATGAAATATTTCCATAATAATGCGTGGTACAAGCGTAAATTATCATGGGGCACCAGAACATGGGATTATCATATAGACTTCATGGTTTCAAGCCAGCCACCCACTAAAAAAAGGTACACTCACTACTGCACCCTTAAGGTCACGCAGTGGGTGCATAACAAGTTCTAAAAGATTTCGTGCAGTAAGTGTTTTAAGTACCCACAGAGAACACAATATCGCTATCACGTTCAACTCTTACAGGCGAAGCTTAAGGGTCTGCCGATGTTTTTTTTATAGAGGCGAAAATGCTCGAGGCCTGTGTACGTACTTAGATTTATGTGCACGTTAAAGATCCCCAGGTGCTCGAAATTTCCGGAGCTCTCCACTACAGCGTCATAGGATCGTTTTAGAACGTTAAAATTCAACAGTTGTTATTAGGGAGGTGCCATAAAACACTGAATATGCGCCGTTGTCTCGTTACAGCCCCAAAAGCCGCACGCCACTTTGTTGGTCATAGGGACTGCACTTTCACAAACAACGCCATACCATATGTGTCATAATAAAGCTGTCTCGCTACTGGGTAGGTGAGGAGGAGGGGGGGGGGGAGGGCGCTGAAGCAAGAACTGCGTGCTTCTAGCGGCTGGGCACTCATTTTGATGAGGATTAGCAGAGTTCTCGTACCGTTGTATTAGCTGTGTTTTCGTTCCATAGTTTCCGCTGAAACGAGAGACAGCAAAAAGCTCGCTTGGCTCTTTGCAGTTGCCGCATTTTCCTACGCTAAGATTTTGTTGGGTTGCGCCAGATTAAATGGTAACCTTACTTCGTGCCCCACCGCGGTGGTCTAGTGGCTAAGGTACTCGGCTGCTGACCCGCAGGTCGCGGGATCAAATCCCGGCTGCGGCGGCTGCATTTCCGATGGAAGCGGAAATGTTGTAGGCCCGTGTGCTCAGATTTGGGTGCACGTTAAAGAACCCCATGTGGTCAAAATTTCCGGAGCCCTCCACTACGGCGTCTCTCATATTCATATGGTGGTTTTGGGACGTTAAACCCCACACATCAATCAACAGCCGCCAGTACATTACAAGCCGCCTTTTTCTTTGAATTAGAACGCACGAGCGTCGACCATTGAGTATACGAGCACCTGTTCCTGACGTCCTGGTGTCTGGTTCCCAAAACAGCATAGTAGAAGAACAGTTTCACAGGACTTTTCATAACAGGCATACACGTATCCTCGTTCATTTCACCGCTGGGCTCCAGTACACCCTGCTTATCTTTTAATGGTCTAGTCTAGTAGGCTTAGCAAAGATGAACGAACGTCGTTCTTGATGACCTAATGCTTTTAAAGAACACAATACGCATTACACTGAATATTTACAGTTCCAAGAGTGATACGTGCCGTGGCTCGCCCTTTCATTAGGAACGATTAAGTTTTTTTTTTGTACATGTCATTCTTAACCAGAGCATGTATAGCTGACTTGCATCGCAACAGTAGACAGTCAGAGAGAGTGACAGAAACGAGAACTTTTATGTGGCTGAGAGGATTACTGTGCGGGAGACTTTCATTCATGGTCGTGGTCTCAAACTCAACTCACCCAGAGGCCGCATTAGTCTTTCAAGGGCTGAGGCAGTGAAGAAGGTAGGAGCAAGGGGCGGTGAAAGAGGGCGGGCGGAGTATGAACAGTTTGCCAGAAACCACTGCCATATGAAAGAAAACTGTCCTATATCTCATATACATGGTCATTTCTGAAGGAGGTTTCGTGCCCTGATTCTGTCGATAGCGATCTTCAAAATGACTCAAATGTGGGCGCCGATTCTGAAATACAATTCTAATTTCACAGTTATGTTTCAATGCAAGGGGAATGTATGGGATGCCTCACGCAGACAATGCCTTGAGTCAGCCATGTCTGTGTAGCTCACGAACATATTTAATAAAGAAATAAGAACAATGTGTGGCGAAGACAGTCATGTACGGGTCGTGGGCCGCAACCGAGAGTCTCGTGGGCTGTGTGTTAAGGCCCCTGGCTTAGGGCATCTACTTAATGGGCATTTCGATGCACGCAAGCAGATGTTCTTGCTCCTACTCGTTATAAGCCACACAGTATTCGGAGAAGGGAAGTGAGCTAAGGTATAGTAGCAGGAAAAAGTTTATATGTACACAGGATAAAACAAGCATTTGGAAGTTCACTGTAGTGGATGATGGATGTGGTATGTTCGACCTATAAGAACCCAGAGCAATAATTTTTATACGGGCTGTGGCATAAGAAGTGTGTATTACTACGTGAGAGGGGAGAATGCATTTGCAGCAATTTTTCCCTGCGTTTGAAGTTATTGATTCGGCTTCGATCTGCTATCGGCCTGCTATGATCTGCAAGCCACCTGGTTAATTGAAATGTTTGAGTGGACGCCAAAAAAAAAAAAAAAAGCGATGATTCCTGGTTTGATGTCTAAGGTCACCAAGACAAATCTTTCTTCGTCTGTAAAACTCTTTTGATCCCTAAACGAAATCGCACCGAAAGTAACGTTTTAATTGCCGACTATGAGCAGTAGACCCTTTCAATGGGTCATCTTTCACACACGGATAAGCGCACCCCTTAACGACACCACATCATCGAAGACTCTGTTTCGCCACTGGCTACACGGTAGTTAGCCGTGAATCTTTCTGTGAAGCCGTGTACCACTTCGCGGCGCGACCATCCGCTCGCTGGGCGACGACTTCCGGCGCTGCCGGTCGGAGTCCGAGAACAAACGCCCAGGGACTTGGGAGGTGTGGGCCACCCGGAGCGTTCATTGGGGGAACAAAGCCTTATTCGAGAAGCGGATCCTATTATTAGGCTGACCGTCTGGTGACGAATCGATACCTTCTTCGCCCAGGGGCGATGAGCGCGCCCTGCTGTGTATAGGGTGAGAAGCCGCGAGAATGTTGCGCGCTTCGTGCACGACGGAAACAAAACAAGAAAAAAAAAAAAACCATGCTCGCCCGTGTCTGCAATGGTCGCGCTCACTATTATTTTCTTAGTTCCTATTTTTGCAATATCATATGCACGCTATTGTTTTCCCCCTGATCGCGTGCCTGGTAACAACGTTGCCAGTGTCATATAGCGCGCAGACTACGAAAACGAATCGGCCTATATAAGGGAATATGCCGTAGTTTCGTGACCGGATGGTTTTTGTAGGTACACGATTCTGTTCCACCCCACTCCTGAACAATCCGTTATTTGTACCATACGCTCGACAAACGATTGTTTCATCTGTGCTGTAACTTGACAAGACATTAACTGCCGCAAACTGTATAGTCAACGAGTATACTTAGATAGGACAGCGTCTTGCTCTGTTATATATATAGCGTGTTCTGGGTGCTTACTGTGGGACGTCAATGCTCTATTGGTCATTTATTTGATCTGGATAAAGCTAGAAATACATGTTCTACACTATTATAATAGTGCCACTAGCGCATGCGCAGCATTAAAAATAAGTTAACGTCTCCTTTGTTGGTTGTCCTTGCGACAGCAGGTTGAGCTTAAAAGGTGTGGTGCCTGTCGGATAGATAGCCGCTCATTTTATTGCTCCCACAGCCGCGTGGGGGACGCCTTGAACGTGCTACATCCTCGACGTTGGTTCATATTTGGGGCAAGAGAAAAGTTATACTCAGTTGCAAGTTGCAAGGATTAATGAAAACGTTGCATGCATCCTCACGAAGGCCGTGACACGGCCGAAACGTAGAGTAAAAAAAAGTATCCAATTTTCGTAAGTGTGCTCCTTTTTTTCTTGACTATATGTGCACCAGACCCACGGGACTTCTTTCTTGAATATATATATATATATATATATATATATATATATATATATATATATATATATATATATATATATATATATCGCTAGAGTTGTGCATTTTCTCCCCGCGCTTCGCGCTTACCAATGACACTCTAAGTCTGTGCCTGGAGTTGGCAGAGCAATACAGGAACATTTCAGAGAGCTTTACATTCCATAAGGCTTCTCGTGATGATGAAGCGTGCACGCGTTCTGCCTCAAAATGGGAGTGTAGGCGGCATGGCGCTTGATTACCTCGTGTATTCTACAGCTGCCTCATGGGGGATGCGAAAAGGCTGAAAAATAAAGCTATACGAAACGATTGGTCCGCGTGAATTGAAACTTCGCTTCAGTAAACGAGAGCGCCCGTCACCGACTTGTTCCCCCCATGCCTTGCGAAAATGAAACCGCAATGTATAAAACGACGAAGAGCAATGAATGCGGCTCGAAGTAAGCTTATACTGCTCTCCAGAAACACGCCACGCCGAAAAAAAGTGGCCAACTTGAAGTTCAGTAGCGAGAGCTCTCTGTAGTCATTCACTACCAATGCTCCACGTCGTTGCACGACGGCCCTTCGGGAAATCTGCCACCGCTAGCTGCCCTTCCTGCTCCATCGCGTTCCCCATCCCTGCAAATGTCCGTGGCGCAGATTAACAAGACCCGCGCCTCTGTCTAAATGAAGTAACGCTGTGAATGATAATGGCCACAAGTGGTAGATTTGTGGACTCTTCATTCAGTGAACTGTAGCGTTCACTGAAATATATGCTGCTGAAAAATCGCGCTGGTTACAGAACCACAAGAAGAATAAATAAATAATAAAAAAAACTTGGACTGAAGTGCGGTGGTACTGTAGTCGGTGCCATCTTTCATAAATTTTGAGCAGTTAATGTAACCTCAGCATTAAAACGACCGTTTCATTAACTGCCCAGCTAGAGTAACACTCTACCTGTATAGTTAGGTCGTGCCTTTTTTTTTACTGCATTGGTGTTTTATCGCATACATATCGGCCTTCACTTTTATAATAATACAGTTTGGTTGACGTTTCACGGTCCAAAACCATGAGATGAAAATTTGCACCTCCTGGGGTTCTTTAACTTGTACCAGCACCAAAGTACACAGTATCTCCAACATTTCGCGTTTGTCTGAATTCGGCGACCTCGGCTGGGATTTTCCCCACCGCAGTGGCGTAGTAGCTAACGTACTTGGCTGCTGACCCGCAGGTCGCATGATCGGATCCCGGCTGTGGCGGCTGCATTTTCGATGGAGGCCAAAGTGCTGTAGGCCCGTGTGCTCAGATTTGGGTGCACGTTAAAGAACCCCAGGTGGTCGAAACTTCAGGAGCCCTCTACTACGGCGCCTCTCATAATCATGTGGTGGTTTTGGGACACTGAACCCCACAAGTCAATCAATCTCATATATAAATCAATCAATAAGTCTGCCGGAATTCCATGCAAGGAGCTTCATGTCAATGGTCGATTCTCGTAACCACAGGACAAGCATGTCGGGTCGTCCTTACTTTTGATAGATGGGGTCACCGCTTAGCTGTCTGCATTGCTACGCTTCAGTGCGACCATTGTTTCAGATACCCCTTCCAACACTCGCCAGACCTGCCTGAGTGGCAACGCCTCAGAAGTCGCGCCGCCTCAATCGATCCAATCAAGAGAAGGAGAACGCGTGCGCGCGCCACAATAATGTCGCGTCTCTATATAGTAGTGACCCCCTCCTCCCATTATTCGTCCCCGCTCGCTCACCTGTCTGTCCGCCAGCATCACGACCGGCGGAAACAGAACTGGAAGCAATCCGGAGCTGCAGGTGGCTTAGACGTGTTTACGTCTGTACATGCGCCCTGCACTTGAACCATCTAGCCGCTACGCTTACGTTGTCGGGTAAAAAGTCCTGTCTTCTAGACGCCATAAACACGTTCACTGTTCTATAGACTGCACCATGGTTTCAAGTATAAACAGGTGTGTGGGTACTACGTTCAGAAATACGGAGCTTTTATGGGTAACCACCACTGAATTTATGCTTACCAGAATCAGAACCGTTACCCATAGCTAGAGAAACTGGAGAAAGGTCCTCTGAGTGAGAGGTGGCAGTATTTATCGCTGCCAAGTTTAGCCCTCATGCTGATACATGTGTGTCTTGCGTCTTATCGTGCCAGCAGTGGCGTAAATCTAGAAAAATCATAAAGGAGCATCAGACACACATCATGCAATTTAGTAAATTTTTTTATAAGTACCACAGGTGGTCAAAATTTTCGGAGCTCTCCACTACGGCACCTCTCATAATCATATGGTGGTTTTGGGACGTTAATCCCCACATATCAATCAATCATCATGTTTTTATAAATATGTTTTGGTTTAAATTATCAAAAAAAACGAAGCATTTCAGAAGGGTAGAGCAGAGCATGGCAGTGCTTTTTGAAACATTAAGCAGCTTGCACTTTTGTACTTGGCTCCTGCTCACTGGAGGGCTTCAGATTTCAGGGTTGATTTTACAAGGAGGGCGCTATCCTTAACTATTAGAGAAGTTCAAATATGAGTTTGAAAAGACAAATCTCCAAGACGAAGGATGTGGACAGTTAAATGGGGTGCCCCCCCCCCCCCCTAGTCTGAACAAAAGGTGGGTGCGAACTCCATCCCCCTTTCCGATTCCCATGATTTACGGCACTGCCTGAAGTGCATGGGCGTACTTGAACGGAAAAACGAATACGCTGCTCTGCCCTCTTATAGTCATACACTGCAAGGGGCTATAAACATTAAAACAAGCGTTGATACACATGCCCGTGTAGTCTCTATCGAAAGGTGTATTTTCACTTGTATTCTAATAAGGCGGCGGCATCTTCGGACGAACACTAGCGCTACGTAGAAACACGCAAGAATTCTCTGCGTATGTATTGCCACAGTGTATTCACGACATCACTATGCTTTGCGCGGACAATCACGAAGCCCGTGAACGTGTTCTTTGCAGATCGTTAAGTATATATTGCGAATATTTATTCAGACATGGCAAATTATGCTCCGAGAAGTAGCGTGACAAATTGCACTCCGTGGCAGGAGTGAAAAAAAGGAGAGCGCGCATACAGGCGCTGCTTATTGGCGCACTTCTATTGCACGAACGTTTATAGAGACGCGCTTTTATCAAGCGGGAAATACTTGGTCTAAGCTACTTGAAAAAGTTATTGGTTCCTACATGCAAAAGCTCCGACTTCACAGTCGTGTACGCAGTAGCGAAGTAATTCCGGATCGCCTCCTTTGGTTTCTTTGACATGCACCTAAGTATCAGCGCAGGAGTACAATTTTCTTCTTTTCAAAATGAAGCATGAATCGAACCATCATCATGATCATCATAAGCCTGACTACGTCCACTGCAGGACAAATGCCTCTCCCATGATCCGCCAATCAACCCGGGCTTGTGTTTTCCGTTGCCACGTTATACCTGCAAACGTTTTGATCTCATCGGCCCACCTACCTTTCTCTCTCCCCTACGAGCGTTTGCTTTCTCTGTGAATACAGTCAGTTACCCTTAATTACTGGCGGTTATCTTGTCTACGCGCTACGTGCTCGGGCCATGTTCATTTCTTCTTCTTGATTTCAACTAGGACATCTTTAACCCCGCTTTGTTCCCTGACCCACGCTGCTCTCTTCTTGTCTCTTAAGGTTATCCCTGTCATTTTCCTTTCCATCGCTCGCTGTGTCTTCCTCAATTTAAGCTGAACCCTCTTTGTAAGCCTCCAGGTTATTGCTCCGTAGGTAAGTACCAGCAATGTTCACCTGTTATATGCCTTCCTCTTGAGGGATAGTGGCAGATTATCATTTATGATTTGAGAATGCTTGACAAATGTGGTCAACCTCATTCTTTTTCTACTATATTTACTTCCCTCGCATGGTCCGGCTCCGTGGTTCCTACTCCTCCCAAATAGACAAAATCCTTTACCACTTCTAATGACCCTCAACTTATCACAATGCATTGTT
This sequence comes from Rhipicephalus microplus, assembly GCF_013339725.1. Lineage (NCBI taxonomy): Eukaryota > Metazoa > Arthropoda > Arachnida > Ixodida > Ixodidae > Rhipicephalus > Rhipicephalus microplus. The sequence continues at coordinate 181,519,694 of NC_051166.1, forward strand.
TTGTGGCGAGACTGTTGTACATAATTTTAGTTTAATTCATATTAATTTTCAGGCCAACTTTTCTGCTTTGCGTGCGTGATTCTGCAATCATGAGTTGTAATTGGTCCCCTGAACTATTAGTCAAACAATGTCATCCGCGGTTCACCGGTAACTAAGATAATCTCCACTAACTCCTATCCCTATTTATTTCCAATCTATATAGGGCCCTAAAAATCTCTACTAAGTAGGCGGTGAATAGAATTGAAGAAATCGTGTCTCCCTGCCTTACACTCTTTGTTATTAAAATTCTGTCGCTTTTTTATGAAGGATTATGGTGGCTGTAGATCTGCTGTAGCTTTCTTTTAATGTGTTTATGTAGGGTTCGTCGATGCCATGATTCCATTGTGGCTGCATCACTGTTGATGTCTAGACTGAATCAAACGCGTTTTCGTAATCAATGAAGGCTATGTATAGGGGTTGGTTGTATTCTGCGCATTTCTCTGTCCCCTAATTGATAGTATGAATATGGTCTATTGTGGAGTAGCCTGTACGAAATCCTGCTTGGTCCTTTGGTTGATTGAACTCTAATGTCACCTTAATTCAATGAGCTATTAACATTCTAAATAGTTTCAAGACAATAGACAGTAAGCTGATTAGCCTGTCATTTTTCAAGTCCTTGACGTCTCCTTTGTTTGAATTAAGATGATGTTGGAGTTCTCCTAAGATTCTGGTACCCTTCTCGTCAAGAGACACTTCATATATAAAGTGGCCAGTTTTGCTAAGACAATCTTTCCGCCTTCTTCCAGCATGTCCGTTGTTACGTTATCCTCACCAGTGCCTTTGTCTCTTTGAATTCCTTCTCCAGGCCCCGCCACGGTGGTCTAGTGGCTAAGGTACTCGGCTGCTGACCCGCAGGTCGCGAGATCAAATCCCGGCTGCGGTGGCTGCATTTCCGATAGAGGCGGAAATGTTGTAAGCCCGTGTGCTCAGATTCGGGTGCTCGTTAAAGAACCCCTGGTGGTAGAAATTTCCGGAGCCCTCCACTACGGCGTTGCTCATAATCAAATGGTGGTTTTGGGACGTTAAACCCTACAACCAGTTCCTTCTCGAGCTTTCGTTACTTTCCCCATTGTTACTGGTAGGCTGTCACTTTTCTCTGGGCTATTATTGCTTGTTACGGTATCATCCTGGTTGCTTTGAATTCTTTACAGCTCTCTGCAGAACTCCTTCGCCACTTTAACTATCCCATCCGTATTGGTTGTGACTTTGCCTTCCTTGTCTTTTAATGAATACATGCAATTTTTGATTGATTGATTTGTGGGGTTTAACGTCCCAAAACCACCATTTGATTATGAGAGACGCTGTAGTGGAGGGCTCCGGAAATTTTGACCACCTGGGGTTTTTTAACGTGCACCCTACATGCAATTTTTGCCTATGCGCAAGCTTGCCTTCAAAGCTTTCAAGCTTCATTTGATTTTTACTGCATGTTGGATTCTCTCGATGATATACCTTTATTTATTTATTTATTTATTTATTTATTTATTTATTTATTTATTTATACATACGGCTGTCTCGATTTTGAGACATAGCAGGAACGGGTACATATTTTAGTACAAACAACAATAGAAATAAACCCTAAAATTATACAAACAGATGAAGATATGATGTGCTTACATAGCTGAACAACAAAATTTTTCATCAGGTGCGAGTACAGATGTTGTTGGAAGTACATAAAAAAGACAACCGCTAAGAAAATGCAAACAGATTAAAACAAGATTGTATTCATAGTTTCTCAACGAACTCATCATGAGACAATGCGCGAAGCCAACCATCCAAGTTGTTCCAGGTTTCAACGGAAAAACGAAAATATAAAACAGTCAATATGTGTCCTGAAAGGAATAATGTTCAGTCTCTGGGTTTTTGTAGTGACATCTATATCAGCGGGTACAAAAAAGAAGGGTGCCTGATTACCGGATGAGGTGTGGACGATCTTGTGCAGCAGAATTACGCGTTCGCGTTTGCGCCTATGCGTCAATCTCTGCAACGATGGCATGTGAGCATGTGATGAAGGTGAGGAGCTGCAATCATAACGACCGACGATGGACCTGATAGCTTCTTTTATTTCTGGATTGATTCTAGCTGCATTATGTCGCACGTGAGGTGAGGAGGCCATACAGTTGAAGCGTAATCTAGTATCGGACGAACTAGTGATTTGTAGGCAGTCAGCTTACATTCCAACGTTGCATTTTTTAAAGTTCGCTTTATGTAGCCAAGTTTTCTAAGCGCTTTTGCAGAGATATGGTTGATATGGGCATGTCATTTGTGGTCATGTGAAAAAATGACACCGAGATATTTGAAATCGCTAATTTGGGACAAGTAACTACCATTGGCATTGTAAGAGTATTTCAGTGGCTTCTTTCTGTTACCGAAAGTCATGGCAACTGTTTTGGTAAAATTTATTTTCACTTGCTACCTATCACTCCTTTCGTAGAACATTGAAAATACCTTGTTTAATTCTTGTTGATCACTAGCATCAGTAACAGTGCGGTAGAGGACACAGTCATCTGCATACAAGTGCAACTTGACGTTCGTGTTATTAATAACACTTACTACATCATTAATGAAAATGACAAATAACAGAGGTCCGAGCAGTGAAGCTTGAGGCACTCCAGATGTGACTGTTACCAATGAAGATTGCGCACGATTAAAAGTAACGAACTGAGATCTTAAGTGTCGATAGTCAGTGATCCAGTATATTAATTTAGACCTTTTTAATATTGCTCGTAGTTTACATAGAAGCTTTTCGTGGCAGACCATGTCAAAAGCTTTCGAATAATCAATAAAAATGGCGTCTAGTTGATCGTGACTATTGAGTGCAGAAGCTATGTCGTGTGTAAACTCAATGAGTTGCGTGACAGTGGAGAAACCAGAGCGAAAGCCGTGCTGGCTTTGTGAAAGAAGATTGTGGAAAGTTAAATGCTGTACAATACGCTTGTGAATAATGTGCTCAAGAAGCTTACAGCAAGTCGAAATAAGAGATATTGGTCTATAATTTTTTATAAGCTGTTTGTCACCAGATTTAAATACTGGAATGACGCTGGCGATTTTCGAAGCTTTGGGAACAGTTGAAGTGTCCAGAGATTTATTGAAGATCACTGTAAGATAATGGGCATTCCATTTTGAGTATATCTTCAAAAAATGTTGGGTATGGCATCAGGTCCCGCGCTTTTAGTCGTGTCAACTTTTAGCAACAGTACCCGGCAACGCATGTTCCGAGTTATGTATAAAAAGAGGACGAGAACCATCATCTTGGCTGAAGACAGAGTGAAAGTATCTATTGAAGCCTTCAAAAAGGGCGAGAAGATTAGTGCGAGTTTTATCGTTGATAATGAACGCTGTAGAGTCATGAGAAGAGGGAAGTATTGTTTTCCAGAATTTTGATGGGTTATCCTTCATGAATGTTGTTAACGTCGTGTTGTAATAAAAGTTTTTCGCTTCTGTCATTTTTGTCTTTAGCTCAGACTTTAGCGAAAAAAAGAGATGCATCGAGGCGGTTTCGCTTGCGTATGCGCTTAATGCGTCGTATAAGATGGATTATGTCACGTGTGTACCAAGGATACTTCAGGTTATGTTTTACACATGTATGAGGGACGAACTGCGTCACACAGGTGCGCACCAAATTATAAAACTGCTCTAACAATGCCTCAACGCTGCATGATTCACTGCTTGCCACGAAACTACCCAAAGAGCATTCCAACAATTCTGCAATTGCACGATCGTTAGCATGCGCGAAATCAGTAACGGTGCTGAATCTCGGGTTACAAGGTACATGACTCACGTTACTTTGCATTAATGTCGCCCATCAGAATAGTATACCTTGAATTTACTTTATTAATGGCTGACTCTACGACTTCATTATTCATATGGTGGTTTTGACACGTTAAAACCCACATATCAATCAATAAATCTCTGCGTATTCATAAAAATGTTCAAACGAATGACCATCATGACTCAATGTATAGGCACATAGGCCTCTACTACCTTCATCCTGTACGTTTTGTTAAACCTAATTACGATAATTACCACCTTCTCACTGATGATGTAGTATTCCTCTATGATGCCAACCATATTCTTGCGGATAAGGAACTCCATCCCTAGTCCTCTTCTGTCAACTTATCCTCGGTAGCATAGGGCGTGTCCGTTATTCAGTATTGTATAAGCCTGACTTCTTTGTCTATTTCGCTGAGCCCTGTTACAGCCCATTAAATACCCTCTAGTTCCTCGATGAGCGCAGCTAGACTAGCCTCACTTGATTGCGTTAAACGTAGCCAAGTTCAGATTTTAATGGCGACGTGTCCGGACCCAGGCATTCCTAGCACCCTCCGCTGCATCGCAGTTCTGACCTGTGCCTTGGACAGTTGCTTCGCAGCTGCTGGAGACTGAGGGCCAAGGGCTAATTGGTATTTTCATAAGGGAGGAAGCAGCAAAGTACTGCAACAAGGTGGCCAATCCTGCTCTGGTGAGGGAGCGCATTGCCGGCAGGTGGTCTCCAGAGAGGCCGCACCCCAGACCTTTTTTTCTTCTTTTTTTATAATGCTTCCCTCGTCTCGCGTTATATTTCAACATACGGTGGGTTGTCTGGCACCGGCATTCGGACCATGAACCACTTGCCTGCAAATCTGATGGGCTATTTCTTAGTAATAGGGGTTCCGTCACGCTTTCTTAGTGCTCTCGAATACTAATAACTGCTTATCAGTCCTCAACTTCATATTACTCGTAGCTCATTGGATTTTCTGTAATTGTACCAAACTCTGTCTTTCTAGGAAAAAAATAACAAAACGAAAATTGTCAGATTCAACGTAAACTGAGAATCGATAATATACGAAGCACGAATGAGGAAGGTTGATACGTCGCTTTAAAATCAGCACAACGTTACGAAGTGGACGTAAATTGTGCTGTACACGACTTCCATGCCATGATTACCATGTTTGCGCCTGGCATTTGCGTTCTTCGATTGTTCACGTTACGTAATACCAAATTTGGTATACGTGAAACTAGCGAAATGACCACGAGTGCTCTATGAGTGTAGAGTGTAAACATGTTTTACGTGACACGCATATCAAACTTATCATGTTTGGACGTGTCATTTCCCTTTGTCGACTATTCACGTCACGTAATGCCAAATTTGGTATCGAACTATGACAGTGAAATAACTATAAGAATAAGGATGAGAAGGATCACATTCGGCAAGCATTCCCAAACCATGAATTGTAATCTGCCACTAACCCTCGAGAGGAAGGTATAGGCAGTGATGGCGTAGTTGTTAGAGTATCAGATTCACGTGCAAGATGTCTGTGGCTCAAATCCCAGTGCCGCGCAGTTCCCAACCGGATTAAAAAAAATCCGCATGGTGATGGAACTGCATTAACAGACCTGTAGTGCTGCCTGACCGGTGACCACCACTGGTAATTCACTCCCTCACTAGGGAAGGATTGGCCGCCCTCGTGCAGTATCTGGCCACTACCTCCTACATGCATACGTCAAATAACTCACGGCCCTCAGTCCCCAGCAGCTGCGAAGCAACTGACCACGGCGGTGGTCAGATCTGCAACGAAGCAGAGAGTGCTAAGAATCTGTGGGCCGGACAGGCCGCTTCGTAACCTGAACTTGGCAATGTTTAACGCTAAAACCTTATGTCGTGAGGCAAATATAGTTGTACTATTTGAAGAGTTAGAGGGTGTTAAATGGGATATAATAGGGCTCAGTGAAGTTTGGAGGACGGATGAGGCCTATACAGTGCTGAAGAATGGGCACATTCTTTGCAATGATGGCTTGGCTGACAGAAGAGCACTGGGCGGGGGGGGGGGGGATTCCTTATCCACAGAAATATAGCTGGTAACATGGAGGAACACTATAGTTACAAGGAAAGAGGTGTAGGTATCGTACCTAAACCCAATAAGAGATACAATATTAAGTTGGCACAGGCTCATGCGCCTACATCCAGCCATGATGACGTTTCATTCGAAAGCTTGTACGAAGACGCTTAATCAACAATAATTAAGGTAAAACACCGTATACTACACTGATGGGTGACTTCAACGCCAAGGTAGGGAAAAAGCAAGCTGGAGATCAGGCAGTAGGATATTATGGCATCGGTACTAGAAATGCCAGAGAGGAGCAATTGGTATAGAATTCGCAGAACTCAATAATTTACGGATCTTGAATACCTTCTACCGAGAACGAATTAACCGTAAGTGGACATGGAGGAGCCCTAATGGCGAAAGTAAGAACGAAATAGATTTTATACTGAATTCATACTTAGGCATCGTGCAGGATGTGGAAGTGCTTGACAAAATACGATGCAGTGACCTTAATATGGTAAGGTCTCGAATTCACCTACACTTGAAGAAGGAACCTCAGAAACTGATACGCAAGAAGTGAATCAATGAGCTAGCACTGAGAAGAACAGTACAGGAATTCATACTCGGCTCTTCTCGAGGAAACCAGCCTTAGCGTTGACGCAATGAATGATAATATGACGAGAATCATTACGCAGTGTGCAGTGGAAGTTGGAGATGCGGCACTTAGACAGGGCTCTGTGAAGTTGTCCAAGGAGACGAAGAACCTCATTCAGGAACGTCAAAGCATGAAAGCCTCAAACACCAGAGACAAAATTGTATTGACAGAGCTTTCGAAGCTGATTAATAAGCGTAAGGTATCCGATAAAAGTAGGTATAACATGAAGAAATTTGAACACGCTCGGAAGAACGAAGGAAGTGTTGAAGCAGTAAAGAGGAAACTTGGGATAGGCCAAAACCAGATGCATACACTAAGAGACAAAGAAGGCAAAGTAACTACCAATATAGATAGGATAGTTAAAATAGTGGAAGAGTTTTCCAGTGATCTGTACAGTAGCCGGGATATCCCTGATCTTAACATGAGAACTAGCACTAACTCACCTGGCATCCCGTTGGTAATGGTAGAAGTTAGAAAAGCCGTAAAGGGAATGTGAAGAAGCAGATGTTCTGGTGAGGATCAGATAACATCAGGTTTACTGAACGATGGAGGAAAGATCGTGTTAGAAAAACTAGCCACCCTGTTTACGAGGTGTCTCCTGACGGGAAGAGTACCAGAGTCTTGGAAGAACGCTAACATCATCTTAATACATAAGAAAGGAGATGACAAGGACTTGAAGAATTACAGGCCGATCAGCTTACTCTCCACCGTAAAGAAGCTATTTACAAAGGTAATTGATAACAGGATCAAGACAAAATTAGAATTCAATCAACCTAATTAACAAGCAGGATTTCGGACAGGTTACTATATAATCGACCACATTCATACTATCAATATTGTTATAGAGAAATGCTCAGAATACAGCCAACCACTATACATAGCCTTCATATATTATGAGAAGGCGTTTTATTCAGTAGGCATATCAGCAGTCATGCAGACACTGCGGCATCAGGGCGTTGATGAAGAATATATAAACATACTGAAATAAATCTACAGGGGATCAACTGTCACCATAGTGCTCCATAAAAAAGTGACAAAATAATAATCAAGAAGGGTGTAAGGCAGACGAATACAATCTCCCTAATGCTATTTACCGCGCGCTTACAGAAGGTTTTCAGAGTCGTAGAATGAAAAGAGTTGAAATAAGTGTTACGGGATAGTAGCTTGATAACCTGTGCTTCACCGATGGCATTGCATTGCTGAGTAACTCGGGGGATGAATTGCAACTCATGATTATAAAGTTAGACAAAGAGGGCAGAATGGTAGGTTTTAAAAGTAATCAGCAGAAAACGAAAGTAATGTTTAATAACCTCGGAAGAGAATAGCGCTTCAAGATAGGTAATAGTGCTCTTGAAGTTATAAAATACTACGTCTTCTTAGCACGTCATAACAGCGGAGCCAAACCACAAGATTGAAGTAACTATATATATAAATATAGAATAATAAGATTGGGGTGGAGCATATTTGGCAAGCACTCTCAAATCATGACTGCTAGATTGCCACTATCCCTCAAGAAGAAGGTTTATAACAGCTGAATCTTGCTGGTACTTAGCTATGGAGCAGAAACCCAGGGACTTACAAAAAAGGTTCAGCTTAAATTGAGAACGACGCAGCGAGCGATTGATAGGAAAATAAGTTTGACCTTAAGAAACAAGAAGAGAGCAGAGTGGATCAGGGAACAAACCGAGATTAAGGATATTGTAGTTGTAATCAAGAAGAGGAAATGGACATGAGCCAGGCATTTAGCGCGCAGGCAGGATAATCGCTGGTCATCAACGGTAACTGATTGGATTGCCAGAGAAGGTAAGCCGGTGAGGGAAAGACAGAGAGTTAGGTGGGCAGATGAGATTAAGAAGTTTGCGGTTATAAATTGGCAGCAGCAAGCACAGGACCGAGATGACTGGCGGAACATGGGAGAGGCCTCTGTCCGGCAGTGGACGCAGTCAGGCTGCTGCTGCTGCTGCTGCTGCTGATGATGATGATGTAACAGTTGCATCTTGCCTGTACTTACGTACAGAGCAGAAACCTGAAGGCTTACAAAGAGGGTTCAGCTTAAATTGAGGAGGACTCAGCAAGCGATGGAAAGGAAAATGGTAGGTTTAACCTTAAGAGACGAGAAGAGAGCAAAATGGGTCAGGTAACAAACCGGGGTTAAGGATATCATAGTTGAATTCAAGAAAAAGAAATGAACGTGGGGTGGGCGCGTAGCACGTTGGCAGGATAACCGCTGGTCATTAAGTGTAACTGAATGAATTCCTGAAGAAGGCAAACGCATGAAGGGGAGACTGAAAGGTAGACTGATGAGATTAAAATGTTCGCAGGTATAACGTGGCAAAAGAAAGCACAAGACCGGGTTGATTGGTGTATCAAGGGATAGAGAGGCCTTCGCCTTGAAGTGGGCGTAGTCAGGCTGATTATGATAATAATATCATGATTATCATGCTTGGACGTGTCATTTACCTTCGTCGTTTATTCACGTCACGTAATAATAAATTTGGTATATGGGAAGCTAGCGATACGGCCACGAGCACGCTATCAGCGTAGCATGTAGTCATGTTTTACATGACACGTCAAAACCTGATAATCATGACATGCGTGTCATTCACCTTCGTCGTCTAATAATATCACCAAATACCACATTTGATATATGTAAAACTAACGAAACGACCACGAGCGGAACATGAGCGTTGTATGTTGTCAAGGTTTTACACGAAACGCGTGTCATGATTATGATCTCTGCAGCACTCGTATACCTTCGATATGCATTCATGTCACGTTGCACCAAAGTTTGTATATTTTAAGCTAGCGAAATGGTCGTGAGCACGCTATGAGCGGAGCATGTAGTGGCACTCATGTCGTGATTATCATGTTCGGACGTGTCATTTACCTTCGTCGTCCATTCGCGTCACGCAATATCAAATTTGGTATATGTGAAGCTAGTGAAATGGCAGCGAGTGCATCATGAGCGTGGCATGTAGTCATCTTCTTACATGACACGCATCTCATGATTATCATGTTTGAACCAGTCGTATACCTTCGTCATACATTCATGTCCCGTAATACCGAATTTGGTTTATTGAAGCTAGCGAAACGACCGTGAGCATGGTCGAAACGACCATGAGCATGGCGTGTAGTCATGACTTACATGACATACATGTCATTATTTCCACGTTAGGGTCTCTCACTTACGTTCGCCATGCAGTCATGTCATACCATACCGGTTTTGCAATGTGTCTTGTGCACAAAACCACTGCAAGAGCAGGAATACTATGGAATGTAAATCATGACGTTCAAGACGTATACGTCATGATTTTCATGTTATAACTAGTCACTTACGCTCATCGTATAGTCATGTTATGCCGCACTAATTTGGGTATAGATGCCATTATAGAAATGGCCAGGAGAGCTAAATGTCGTAGGCGGCTAGCTAGCTAGATAGATGAATGGACGGATGGATGGACAGATAGATAGATAGACGGACGGATAGATAGATAGACAGATAGTATGTTCGAAGTCACCGACGTTCGTTAAGAAATTGAAAAAGACTGTGAGGATTTGATTTTCTGACCCTGCGGGCTTAGTCTAGCCTAGCGCTCTGGATGACTCTCCTTCTCAAGCGTTAATTCTGCGTTAACTTCTTTCTGTTTTGCAGAATTTTGATATTGTTGGCTTCAATATGCCCGCGATGTTGAAGTCCTACTTAGACGTTTCCTGGCAACTGACCAGTTGCGCGCTTCTCTTTTGCGAACTAATCGGCTGCTTCTATGAGAGGTTTTACCTACCACGAGCCTCTAACTCACCGGTGCGAAGCCATAGGCAATAACCTACCGCGAACGAGCGTCAGTCTAAGTCCCCGTGAGATATCTTTGAAGCTTTAGACAGTTCTTTTTTTCTATCTCTCAGCTTTATTTGTTCTTTGGCGAAGGTGACAACTACGTCACAAAAATAAATCACACATATAGGCTCTAAATCTCATTTGCCCATAAGTGAAGACGGAACTGTACTTTAACGAATGCTGCACGCATCGACTACAGCACATCGCCTATCACGCTCAACTTTCACGTTATGAAGTTCGGGATTTCTCGTTTGGTGTGAAATTCTCCAGAGTACTTCAACTCTGCGGCGAATACCCTCCATTGTCAAAAAGTCAAGGGACCAAAGCGCCCAGTCGCTCGCCGCGATGGTTCCATTAAACCTTGACGGTTTCTTTCCCGTGAGTTCGAACTGCTTACATAATGAACAGCGTAGCTATTCCAATGGCTCCGAATTCTCGTTTCAGTATTTTCAATATTGAGAGAGAGAGGGGGGGGGGTGAAAAAGAGAAACGAAACATCCAAAGTGAAATACGGAGAGCTTCACGGCTTTGAATCTGGGCGCTCGTGCTCGCGAGCATTGAAGGTGCTGCACGTAAGAATGGCGATTGAGACCGCATACGCATAAGAAGAAACACGCGCTTGAATACACACCATACGAAAAAAAAAGAAAAATGAACTCCCTGAAAATTGGTATAACTTCGTAGATGGAAACTGTCAACGGCCTTCCACAGCGCGGCGCCTGCGACGTTTTGCTTGGTTATTCCTCCCTCTTTTACATTTTTGTCTTTTCCCCGCATTTTCCCCGTACTCCTTCAGAAATTGACACTCAATTTTCGCGCGTCTTCAATTTCAGCGCTGTATAAGAAATGAGGATTTCTAGGTCTCGCGGTGCCTTGAGAATAAATTTGCAATGCAGCGACATCACTGCAACCGTGATCGTGATAAATGATATACAGGCACACACACACACACACACACAAAAAAACACGCCCCTTCCTCTTCCCCTCCAAAAAACCCTCAACAATATTTGGTGATTTAAAGGGGTATTAAGTAGATCTAAAGATTTCAAGAGGTGAACATACAAATTATCGTGTGAATGAGAGCCGTACTATACGGCTGTCCCAGCTATCCTTAGCCAAGGGTTTAAAAAATAAAACATTAGAAGTGGCTGAGTGAAAAGAGTTGCATATTACTGAGAGCCCCCTTGTGCACTACATACACGTTTTTGTTTTTGTAAATAACTAATTTATTAATTCGGCCTAGTTAACTAATTTGCTGAATAAGGACTTCAGGTAAAAATATGGTTTGCAAAGTTCGAGAGCGTTTTTCAGAAACACTCATCGCATTATTTGCTATAAGGAACGTCTTAAATATAAAATTTGTCCAAGTTACAAAGACGGCCCGCAAATACAAGACATAAAAAAAAGGAAACCGTGTGATTAGCACATTCGCATGCCGGGAACGTGCTGCTCTAAGCCGTGGTTCGAGTTGAACGAAATAAGCTGCGGCCGTCGCTATACTTAGTTTCACACGCCAGGTGCAACTGTGCTGTGGAAAGAATGCAACAAGCTCGGTCAGCAATAAATGTGACTGCGCGCGTCTCGCGCTTTGCTTTCATCGTTGTAAACGCTCGTGCAAGACGAGCACGAATGCGCACGCTCAGCGTCACGAAAGGCTCCAGAAAAAAACACCAAGAACCAAAAACGAAGAGATGCTAAGTGATCCAGAGCAACTTAGAGACAGTCGTGGGAAGAAGCGTCTTTATCTCCGACGCACAAATGATCTTAATTTATTAATAAGCCCAAAGAAGAAAACAGTCATCACTCAGATGGAAAAAATCATGGTGCTATTTCTTAGTACGAACGCATTCCTTGCAAGAAGCCTCGCTAGCCTTAACAGCGTTGCGCTTGATGTGTGAAACAGAGTATTGTCACGGACGCTGCTGATTTTGTTCAATATAAACCACGGGTGAGAGCAGCACGTTCGCGGTGTGCGAATCCGCTATTCACATGGTTCTTTCTTTGTATATTGCGGGCTTTCTTTACAGCTGGAAAAAAATTCTATACGTGAGACTTTCTTTATGGCAAAGAAGGCAATGGGGGTTTCTGAAAACGCTCTAGAACTTTGGAAATCCCATTCGCGGCCTAAAATAATATTTAGCCAATTTAATAACTAATCATATTGAACAAATTAGTTAAATGCAAAAAAAACGCATGTAGTACACAAAGTGGCTCTAGGCAATATGCACCTCGTTTCCCTCAGCCTCCTCTAATATTGCATTTTTAACCCTGGGCTAAAGATAGCTGGTACACTTTGTAGATTTGACTCATATGGAAAAAAACCTTTACTGTAAATTGACTGATAAAAATATAGGTTGCTAGTTACTGCGTAACATTTTTTTCTTTTCACTGCTTAACTTGTGCAAGTCTAACTTATGATTGATTGAATGATCGATTGATAGATTTATATCTCAGGTTTAACGTTTAAAAACTACTATATGATTATGAGATACGCGGTAGAAGAGGACTCCGGAAATTTCTACTACCTGGGGTACTTTCAAGTGCACCCAAATCTGAGCACACGGGCCTACAGAATTTTACTTGCATCTAAAATGCAGCTGCCGCCGCCGGTATTCGATTCCGCGTCTGGCGGGTCAGCAGTCTCTATAGACCACTTCAGCCTCTAGACCACCGCAGTGGGGCTACAAGTATAACTGAAACGTCACCTAATTTTAGAGAGCCCCGCATTTGTTATGCAGTGGGCACTGCTCATCAAGAAATTTGGAATATTCCTGGGAGCATGCGTGGTTCTGCATGACCAAGACCATCGAGCCCTCATAAATTTATGAACAAAACCGATTAGGAGGCTATGATCTGAGTGAGTTGCAGAATATAATTAGAACACACTACAGGAGCGGTATTTTGTATGCGTTCTCTAATAGACCGGAGGAAGGATTGATAAACGGACGAGAGGGAGCCACACGGAATGGGTCGAGGCTATTCTGACGGTAAAGACGTGAGATATAATAGCCACAGAATGCACATTAATAGACAGGTGCAGAACAGAGTTCCCTAAATATACAATAGAGGGAACTCTGGCGCACGGCCGGGCTAGACTGCACCTGCGTGCGCTTTCTTGCTTACAGCCTTCTCACCTGTCTTGAATACAATGGGAAAGTTTCTGAGTATGTTCCGCCAACCGTCGGCGGTCGGGGTGCAGTGACCCTGACCTTGCACCTTCTGCGGCGCACACACGGCACAAGGGAGTTTGTCGATGTGAAACCGTGAAAGGGGGTTCTCGGCGAAGAGGGGAGAGGGGGAGGGGAATCAATAAATAAATCAGGAATAGAGGGAGGGTCGTCTACTTAAAACAAGAAAAACTAATATTACCAGAAGGGCTTTCGCTTAATGTAGGTATGTATGTGCTCGTAGATAATACCAGCTGAAACCCACTAAAAGATGCGGAATAATCGGCTAATGACAGGCAGAGAGATAAAGAATGCTCTACCTGTTCTTCAAACAGAGAGCACCAAATATCTTTGGCTCTTGGTATCGTTGGACAAAGCCGTCGCAATTAAGAGGTCGCTCACAGAATGACGAGCGCGCCTTACCTTTTATGACTATTTTCTATATCTATTTATTTTTCCAAATACATTTGCACTGTTTTTCAGGGCTAAAAGGTGCGGTATGCAGCCTGACAACTTTTTGAAACGCGTACGTGTGATGTATAGCTAATGGCTAGAGAAAATGTGTATAAAGAGAAAGAAAGTAAAAAAAAAAGACACTTGCTGCTGAATAACCTCTTCGAACGGCATGCACATAAAGTGGTTGTGGACATTGTCAAAGTGTTAACACAACCTAGGAATATTGATTCCGGAGGCCCCAAGCCCTTTTGCATTCCTTTGTATTGCAAGCCACGTCCATGAACAGTGCGAACGAAGTAGGCAGCTGCTTACGCTCGCGAGCCGCTTGCCCCGGAACTAAAACTCTAGTGCAAATTAGTTCTGCGCTATCCTTCGAGTTCGTAGAAAAACATGTTTAGAAATAGAAACTGACAACACTACACCTTTTCGGCAAGTAATTAAGCTTTGTTTCCAAAAAAATCGTATGAATTCTCTTGTGGCTTAGTGATACAAGCAGGTTGTTGTCAATTTCCTTTTAACTCCAGTGTGGCTTGCTTTATTGTGAGACTTACCCACCATGCATGGTTGCATTTTATTCGGTTCTTTGCCAGTGTTCAGTATACGGTGATTTCTCCAGTCGAGAAGGTGGTCGCACAACCTGCAGTGCACGCATTATACACACATGGATATATATTAGCTGCTTGAAGGTGTATTGCTGTGTTTCGCCACGGCCGCTCGATCGCCATAATTCCGTATTGCAAGTCCCGTTCGGGGAAAACATCCGGGGTTCCTTCTCACCAATTCTCAAACATTACTGAGCTGTGCGCTAAGTGACAACAGAATATTGCGAGTGAAAAGTCCATAATAAACGACAAGTCTGCATCGACAGTCGTATGCAGCAAACACTTGTGCGATGAAGACTATGTGCCTGCGTTGCATCAGAACACTTATTCCTGACTCAGTGCCTACTATTTTCGAGAACTATCCTTCCTACTTGATTTTAAGTGCATAGAAGCCTCGCCAATATTCTACTTCACGAGATTCGCCTCTACGTCAAACATTAAGGAAGCGAAAAGCGGAGACAAACGAAAGAGGTCTGAATGTTGCAACTTCACAAGACGCTTTCACCGAACAAGGAGCAGTAAGTGTTTGCACGCGAACTATAAACAGCGACGATCATCGCACGGGTCGATACCAGACTATGATAGGATGATTGCGCTCCCTAGTGTCACACCATCGTTCGAAATGCGAGAAAGTGCAGCGATTGCTGAAAGAAGAGTAGAAGGTGTCCCAATATAATCGCGAAAGCAAGCACTACGCATGTGTTGAGAAAATTGCAACAGGTGCACAGAAAGGAGAGAAAAAAGGCCGTGTTTGTTTTGCATCAAATAGAATGTGACGGAAGAAAACATTCAGTGAACCCAGACGATTTTGTAAGAGGTGTGTGGTATGCCGCTCTCCGTCACAAAGAGGCTAGGATCATGCGCGCACTTCGGGACTTGTGACACTGTCAGCAAAGTGCACTCTTTAGAGGTGTATAGGTCCAAGCCCAGCATCATGAGTTATCAGCAATGCCATGAAGCATGTGTGCGTCTTCAGTGATTAAGCAACTTGTTTTTCAACGCGCGGTGAGTGGAGAAGCGGGCCCGGACTCATGTACCGGCGTTGCGCGCGCTGCACGGAGTGGCGGAGGATGGATGAATGTATCCGGCTGTGCCCTTTAGATTGGGTGGTGGCTCACGCCACCTAGCCATTAATTTAAGCACAATCACTCTGTATTTAAGGATTGAATTTCACTATCGCCTTGATTGTAGCCACCAATCAGATAGCCTCCTGCTGGTTACTTTTACCCGTTTTATGTCTATTTTGTTTTCACTGTTCCTAAATCCCAGTGCTTTGAAAACTTCCGCGCCATTATCTTAGATTACAGGGTGGAGCCCTTTACAGAACATTATCAAATGTTCAGCCGTTTCCTCCTCCTTCCGACACGCGCTACATACCGTGTCTGTGCCTTCGCATTTGGCTCGGTACGTCTTGGTACTCAATATTCTCGTTCTGGCTTCGAACAGCAGAGAACTACCCCGAGAATTATCGTAGCTGTTTTCTTTTGCAATTTCCTTCTTCAAAGTTCGGTAGGTATCCAGGGATAATTCCGTAAGCATTCCCAACTTCCCCGTGTCCCCCTCTGTTTCCTTCACCTTATTCTTAACTGATATTTCCTTTCCGCTTGGTATTCTGCTGTTTTCTATATACTTGCTTGACAATTTCCGTGTTGGCTTCCTATATTTAGTAACAATATTTTTCAAGTACCAGTAGCTGAAAACTTTCCTAGCCCAACGCTCCTTTCCAATTTTTGTCAATCGCTCTTCCAATAATACCTTGCCGCTAGCATCCCTGCACACATGCGATGTCCATCCCATGTCAACCTGTACCCCCTGATTTGGGGTTTTCCCGTGTGCTCCCAAAGCAAGTCTACCTATTCCACGTTGCTTAATTTCAAGTATTGCTTGAACCTCTGAATTCATGCACAATACCGAATTGCCGAACGCCAAACCCGGAAACATGACACCTTTACAAATCTCTCTCACAATGTCATACCTATTGTAGTTCCACAGTTCCCTATTTTTCATTACAGCTGCATTCCTGGTGCCCTCAGTCACTACGTATCTTTCGTGCCCCCTTATGTACTCAACCCCGTTATTTATTCATACGCCCAAATATTTGTATTTATTCTTTATTTCTAGCGTGACTTCCTTTATCTTATGCTCACTGCCTTTGTTATCATTAAAAATCATGATTGCCAATTTCTCCCTGCTTAAATCCAAATTTAACCAATCTTCCTCATTACCACAGATGTCTATCAAACCCTGCAGATCTTCCTTGTTGTTGGCTGTTAATACTATATTATCTGCATACATTAATGCTGGTAAGGACTGTTCAATGTGTTTTCTTTGCTAGGCAAAAAAGAGGCTGAAGCCGAGTTCAGTCTCCTTTAATTTCATTTGTTGTCCCTGTAGATACAGCATAAGTAACAAAGGTGACAAGGGACATCCCTGTTTAAGTCTGCGTTGTATTTCTATAGGTTCAGATAGTGGTTCTTCCCATTTGATAACTACCTTGTATCTTTTATAGATATCCTTTAGAAGATTAGTTATTCCATCTTCCCCATCTAGTGTGTCCAGTATTCCCCACAAGTCTTTTTCAATCACACTATCGTAAGTTCCCTTGATATCTAGAAATGCCAGCCACAGGGGCCTGTGTTCTTTTTCCGCTATTTCAATACACTGCATCAATGAAAGCAGATTGTCCTCCAACCACTATCGTTTATGGAACTCATTTTGTACTTCTCTAAGCACACTCTCATTCGCCACCCATGTCTGTAGTCTTTCTTTTACTATCTGCATCACCAGCCTGTAAACTACTGATGCCACTGTTATAGAATGGTGGTTGTTTATATCGGCTTTTTACCCTTTTCTTTTATAGATCATGCTGATCCTGCTTAGGTTCCACTCATTGGGGGCTTCACCATTCATTATTGTTTTGCTCGTTGCCTCTGCTTATGTTTGCTTAGAGTTCGGTCCTAGTTTCTTTATTAGTATGATTGGGATGCCATCAGGGCCTGTTTATGTGCTATTAGGAACCCTCTTCTCTGTCCTTTCCCACTCTCGTTGTCCCAGTGGAGCCAATGCGCTAATTGGTCCACCCTCACCTGGTATGGTGCATTGAGTGCTTTCTTGTTGTTGGAATTTTTTTGTCATTATTGTTTTTATATATTATATAGCTTCATCGCCTTCTAGTCTGACCCCTTGAACTGTAGGTATAAACCTCTGTTGCATGCTTGTCTTATTACTCAGAGAATTGCGATGGTTCCAAAACTTTGCAGCTGCCTTCACATCCTTTTTATTTATTTCCGCCATCCATTGGGCCCCCTTTCTTCCAACATTTTCACTGATCAGATCAGACGCTTTCTTTGTGCAGCTCAAAAAGATGTCCCCTTTTCTTGTGACATCATCTTCTGGTTCACCACTCTGTTTACCGTACCTGTGTTCTCTGCGGGCTTCCTGACGTCTTACTATAGTTCTCTTCCTCATCGCACCAGCTCTTGGGTTTGTGTCTCCTTTTTACGATTGATTTTGACTCGTACCTTAGCAAGTTATATCTCAAACAATCGAGTTAGATTTGTATACGTCCACTCTGTTTTAATTGATTGATATATGGGATTTGACGTCCCCAAACCACCATATGATTATGAGAGACGCGGTAGTAGAGGACTCCGAAAATTTCGACCACGCGGGGTTCTTTAACGTGCGCCCAAATCTGAGCACACGAGCCTACAGCATTTTTGCCTCCATCGAAAATGCAGCCGCCGCAGCCGGGATTTGATCCCCGTGACCTGCGGGTCAGCAGCCGAGTACCTTAGCCACTAGACCACCGCGGCGGTGCATCCACTGTGTTTTAGCATATTGGTGATTATTTTCTCAATCTCCTTAGTTATTAATTCTATTTGCCTTTCTGAA
This sequence comes from Rhipicephalus microplus, assembly GCF_013339725.1. Classification (NCBI taxonomy): domain Eukaryota; kingdom Metazoa; phylum Arthropoda; class Arachnida; order Ixodida; family Ixodidae; genus Rhipicephalus; species Rhipicephalus microplus. The sequence continues at coordinate 181,538,143 of NC_051166.1, forward strand.
TAGTTATTACCGTGTGGTTGCTCGTAATGCCTCCTTTGCATTTTCATTTCTGTTCGAAAACACAGCTTGATACGTTTGTAAAGACTACCTAAGCTTCTGGACCTATATTCGTCTATGTTCATCACCTTTAGCCGATCGTACATCCTATGTAACATCATTGCGTAATCTATCGTCGGCTGCAGCCTTCCCACCTCCCATGTTATCTGCCCTTCGCATTTCTCGGTGCCGTTGAAAATTATTGAATCACGCCTTTCACACACATCCAATAGCATTCTGCCTGTTGGGTCCGTATATCCATCCATATCTTCTATGTGTGCATTCATATCTCCTAATATAAATACCTCGCACTCTTCTCCTGGTTCGTCAATGTCATTTTCTAGGCACTGCACCATTTGTTGGTTTTCCTCTCTGGCTTTTGCCCCTGTCCAAAAGTATAGAAAACCCAGGAGCATCACCTGCCTTGCCACTTTTCCTTTTAGCCATAAATTTTCTCTGCACTCCTGCTTGAGCATTTGCCAGTCTGTACTTTTATGAATGAATGCCCCAATTATACCACCCCTCTTTCTGCTGCCTTCGCTTCTATTACAATGTTCGCATGCGTAGTTCGGATTGCTAGGCTGTTGTTCTATGTCCCTAAGATGTGTTTCTACAAACCCATATACTATCAGCTTCTGCTCCCTTAGCTGTTCTTCTATCTCTCCCTACTTCATCATATTCCTGCCACCCTGCATGTCCATATACCCTACGTCTGAATTGGCTCTGCCCTCGTGGCTACGTTTATTTGTGCCCCGGACTCTACGTGTCTTAGATATTGGTGACACTTGGGAATCGTATCTGTCTGCCACTTGTCAAAGAGTCTCCCTGGTTGTTTTCCTCATCACCAGCTATCCTGAACCCTGATGGGCCCGCGTGCCTGCCCCAAAAAAAGCTACTGCGCGTCCTGAAAGTCACCAACCCACCTCATGACCTAACCTCCCATCGAAGTGAATTCTGTCTCGTTAAAAACCACCACACCTATGCATTTTTCTGTTTATTTCCACTACCTCAAAGCCTTTCTCTCGACTCGTCTGCCATATCTTTTTGTTTGCATCGACGACCGCTCCTTGGAGGTTGCCGTCACGCACCGGTACCCTAACAGCACCTCTTCAATTTTTTTTAATTTTGCAAACAAGTGTTATTTATAATACCAAACACGACTACAAATATGTCTGCCTTGACTCGCCGCTGTGGCGCTAGTACTCTTGCGCAATATGCGGGCCAACAGTCGAATATTGACGGTGTATACCGTTCCAGTCACGCAACTACTTGAAAGCTCGGTGTCTCGGGGAAATTATGTTATAATTTAGTGACGAAACAACATAAAGTTTCCAGCCAACCCCCTTGGACGGCATGCGTTGGTGAGGTTTGAAAAATAACGATTTGCTTTAAAGTGAGCGAGAGCTAGGGAGCGAGATAGGAAGAAAGGGTGACGCACTTTAATAAAAAAAAAACATGTGAAGAAGTTCAAAACGGCATGAGCATCGCCTGCTTCCACAAGATCTCAATACCAACATGTAGACTATGAATAACTGAGGCTGGAGGTGATCAAGGTTCCCCGTCAATGTTCGAGCGAAGTAGAGTATGGATTATGCAGTTATCATGCCTTTTTTTTATTGCAGCCTCTTGTTATACGAAAGTCTCGAGGTCTCCGCTGCAACAGAAAATTTGCGAATTTTTTCAACTCATTATTTTCGTCTCTGTGCACTTAGCGAAGGAGACAACTCAAGAGCCCTTGGTCTTGGTGCGATGAGGAATAATACGCCTTTGGTAGATGCTGTCCATGGGGCGAGGGTGGGGTTCGCATATCAACAGAACTAGGCGTTCTCCCTCTCTCTCTTTCGATATGTATATGTACATTGGGCTTGAAGTAGCATTTTACTGATAAACAAAGACTGTGTCCATAGCGTGTCACTGTTGTAAAACACTAGGTACATACTCTAAATTTACCTGATGGGCAATCTAGAAGAAACATGTACTCATAGTGTAATGCATGAACGTCGGAATACTTAAGATGCAAAAATGTTCAGGTCGCGATGCACCTGACATTCGTGCAGTTGATTGCTATAGAAGCTACGTTTTTGGGCTAGTTTGTGCAACCATTCAAGAATAAAGAGCGTTTGACGGGCAGCATACACGCACATCTACGAAAGAAACGAGGACACTGGCAGGAGAGATGCCTACTTGCAAAGGTCCTTTACTAAAGCACAAAGAATTGCTTAGACGTCTACAGCGCGTGCGCGAAGACCGTTACTACTCTCGACTAAAGTGTGCAAAAGAAAAAGAAAAGAAAGGGGATAACCGCGACGACAAATTTCTTCCGGACACGAGGGGATGCGCTGTCCAGACGGAATGATTTGAACCTACTTCACAGCATCGCGTATGGTGCAAACAGCGACTCGATAAAATTGAAGACTCTAAAGAAGGGGAAGGGGGACACGTAGTAACGCGAGCTCGCAAAACTATCTCGTCGTGTAAAATGAATACCTCTTAAATATGTACAGAAGTCGCACGACTAGCGATATCTTCAGTAGCAGTTATTTGTCGAAACTCAAGTAGATCTCCCTCTCCAGTCTTTCCCTGACTCTGCAATTTTTCTTGGCAGGGCTGTTGTGCTTCCTGCTTTGCGCCGTATGGGAGATGTGTACCATTGGAGCTCGTCTCCGTCTAGGCGCACTGCACAGAGGGAGAGGGGAAGGAGAATGTGCCTTGATGGCCGTGGGATGCTCTCTCGGTCTCTCACTGAGAGTGCCCGGTGTTGTATATTACTGTCAGTAGCTGTGTTTCTTTCGTCGTTTCACTTCATCAACTGTTGTAACCTGGGGCCATCGTTAATGCTTGTCCAGGAATAATCATCACACTTTCATCGTTAATATCTCTCATGCCTTCCCGTCATGCTGCAGTATAGCCGCTGTCATGACACCGTGTTTGAGACGTGCACACGTTCTTTCTGGCGTAAAATTGCTTATTTATTAAAAAAAACTTTATTAAGGTGTTTGTAGTTCTCTTAGTTTACCTCTCAATTAGTATCTGAGACCACCTAAAACGTGGGCCATCCAAAAAAGTCGGTGGACAATGTCGACTCGTTTGTTGTGAAGGATACGATTGAATGAAATTCATGATGGTTTTCACCGCAACTAAAACGCGAAGAACAGCACCTGACAAATGTACTCTCGCTGTCGTGTTCCTGTCAATGTTTACGCAGCAAAGTCTGGTGGGCTTCTTGAATGCAACAGGCTCTATTTATACACTACAGACATTCAGTAAACATCGACCATGCCGCGGCCTTTCGATAGTCCCACCCTTCCAGTGGGACCAGACTTGTACCAGTGGTGTCTCGACGCGTTTCTGGTAAATATGCGCGCGACCAGGCACTTGCAAAGGGGAAGATGGAAGGAAAAGTAGAAATATGTTTGGTTCGACCGCAGTGGGTGAAGTGTCAGCAAGCTTTCCTCGCCCACACTTGGCATCGTCGATTGAGCAAGTTGTTGTCGAGGCGGTCACGACCTGCTTGCATTATCCGGCCATCAGACGTGGGTAAGCGGAACTGCACAGGAACGATTTACCCCCTTGATGTCCACTTGAAACGGCGTGTTAGGTTGGTCGTTGAGTAGCGGCCCGCATCTCGACAAATTTTCTGCGGGGGGCGAGTGTAGAGAGGAAATCAGGGGCGGAAGGGTCACGCCCATTTGGCATCGAGAAACCGCGCCGAGCGTTGCGGCCCGTTCAATCTTCGTCCCTCATCTTGGTGCAAATCGTCGGCGCCCGCCTCCTTGCGGAATAAGCACCCGCAGGACAACGCGGCGTGTGCGAGCGACCCGCACGTTTGCAGCTATTTTAGACGAGCCAGGAGAATATAAGCGGCTTCAGAGGGAGCTATTGAACGACGTTGGAGAACCTCGTCTTCGAGATTCTTCCTTTTGCCCAACGAAGGAACCTCTTCGTCGACTGGATGGAAGAGACGACCCCTTGCGCCCCGCTTTTTCTACGTTTGTGCACCCGCACCAGCAACAGCTGCAATCTCATTCCTCCAGTTGGCCTGACAGTTCTGCAGGTCATCTCGCTCACGTTTCTCTTCTTATTTTCACGTCGTGTTTGTCGTCGTCTTCATCGATAGATAGCAGCAGCTGCTGGTGAAAAAAATTTTGTTCACTCTTTTTCCCCTCCCACTTCTACCTCGCTCTTGTCGGCCGTGTCTCGCGCTTCCATTTACACAATATATGGCTTCATTTATCCGAGATCTCGCGTTCGTCCTGGAGAAGTGTTTGAACCAGATGTTCTTTGAATACAGCTGCGAATACCGATTCGAGGGAAAAAAGATCCTCGAGTGGAGCGAAAAACCGAAAAAAAAAGTATGACAAAAGAGGCTATGCTGAGTGCTCATCCGCATTTGCGGGCGCATATTGTTGTTTTTTTTATTCGTAAAACTGAAAAAAAAAAGACCGTTCGCGCACGCTATTCGCAGCACATTATTTTTTCTTGCGTTACATATCAAAGCTCTGCGAGCCACTATGTACTATTCCTACGGCTATTTCTCGTTTTTCTTTCCGGACTATGCCGTAACACCACACACAGCCCCAAGTAAGTTAACGTCCACGCATACCGAACGCGGAATTCTGAACACACTTGTGGGTTTAATTTTTCACGAGACACCTGGCCGTTTCAAGGAAGTTTATCTGCATCTATTTAACACTTAATGGCGAAACCATCTTGGTTATTTAAACAACTTATATCACGACGTTCGTAGCGCTCCATAGAAAAAAAATAATTCATATGAACCCAGAGCAAGGAACATATGATATTGTGCTTGTTAACCATCCTTTTTAAAGATACAACAAATCTAGCGATGTAGAAAAATGCAATGAAAAGGCATTAGAAAGATCTCTATGCTCTCATTTTAAATGTATGTACCGTCGTTTCTCTAATATTTTGAATTGTGTGAAAAACATCAGCTTTTTTTTCTAAGATTTCTAAATAAACTTTATGAATTTAATGTGTAAGCTACACAGCGCATTGCAAGTGTTGCTTACATAAAGCGTAACATATCATTAGGCATGAAAGAAGGTACGACATGGCCCCGCCGCGGTGGTCTAGAGGCTAAGGTACTAGGCTGCTGACTCGCAGGTCGCGGTATAAAATTCCGGCAGCGGCTGCCTTTTCAATAAAAGCGAAGTGCTTGAGGTTTGTGTGCTTATATTTACGTGGACGTTAAGGAACCCCAGGTGGTCGAAATTTCTGTAGCCCTCCACTACGGCATATTTCATAACCATATGGTGGCTTTGGGTCGTTAAACTCCACATATCAATCAATCAGAAGGTAAGACATGCAGACGCGGACGCAGCAGAAGACTAGACAGTACAAACGCCCGTTATCATTAGAAATGAGCAGAAGTTGCTTTCACGATAGCCGCACTCATTGATTCTGTAAGTGCCATGGGTAATACGGATGAGAACTAGCAATCCAGGTAGAAACGCTCATGCGAAAAAGGACTGATAAATTTTAGGCTATGTAAAGTGGTGAATACATGGGTGTATGCAATTTGGTAATGATGTCGAGGTTATGGGTGCACACACGTGTGTGGACTTTGCTCATGGCGATACAACGCAGCGGCATCTGCGGCTGACTTCTCTGCAGACCGCAAAGCAGGCGGGGAATACCCATCTCAGGAAGAAAGTAATACAGGAAACCTATATGTAGAAGTCTGATAGGTTGACCTTAAAAACGTCCAGTTAACTACGCTGAGAGGGTATCGAGGAACGGGAATAATAAGCTAAAAGGAGGGAAGAAAAAAAAATAAATGAATTCTGTGATGTCTATATAGCGTGCTAGGCTCGAAAAAGCCGCTTACAAGGCTATATTATTCGATGTCAATTTCGATAGATGGCGAAATTCTTGAGGCCCATGTGCTTAGATTTAAGGTTGAGGTGCATGTTAAAAACCCTATAGATGCATGGTCGAAAGTTTTGGGGCACTCCGCTACGGCGTCTCTCATAATCATATCGTGGTGTCGAGTCCTTAAACCACAGCACTCAATAATAATAATAATAATAATAATAATATAATAATAATAATAATAATAATAATAATAATAATAATAATAATAATAATAATAATAATAATAATAATAATAATAATAATAATAATAATAATAACGAATTGTTTTGGAGAAACATTGTCTTCAAGACAATGTTGTTCAAGGTGCCAGATCGCACTATCAAGCCACCGAGCCTTTGCTTTGCGGCGCCTCATAAAAGCGCGCACATGTTTCTCTGTGCCAACAGCAAGCAATTTATTGGCACCTTACGCTCACTGAAGGTCAGAAGACCTCTCCCAACGATGTTTGATTACTTTTGTCTTCCATTCTATGCTTGCAAGCTCTCTCGCGCTACTAAATTGTCCACGCTCCCCTACTGTGCTTCCCGGCCCTCGGAACCTATTATGTCACTTAATAGACGACAGGATTACTGCCGTACCAACTATGCGTCCTGCCCACAGTAAAAGGATAATTTAGCTGTTGACACTCTCCACCCGCCGTGATGGAGAGGGGGGGGGGGGGTCAAGATTATGTTCAGATATAGCGCATGCACCGGCCACAGTTGCGTGGTGCACTGCGACATGAACTCCTATAGAGGGACCAAGCGTGACGAGGTGGAGGCAAGTCTTTTTTTCTTCCTAGTCTAGTGAAGCGGTGTTAACGAAGTGGTCGTAAGTGGTGTTTCAAACTATTTCCCGTGTTTTGTCATGCGAACGGTGCAAGATATGTCTCGTTTCGTTAGACCACCTCAGTCACGAGCATCACCCGATGCTAGAGTCAGGTCAGTTGTGTACACGGAGCAAGAAACAATTAGGGGATGCAACTCCGCTGCCCTAGGCGACCAGATAACGTCACGCTGATGGAGAGCCATCTCATGCTGGCGGCGTCTGGCGGCATGAAACAAGTCACCACCGTTTCGGTTTTCGAGGAAACTGGCCATGCTCGTTCATCTCGTTCCGGCTCAGTCAGGGAGCGTGGACGCGGACGGCGTTCGGCTGCGTTCATCTGCTTGCTCACCCAACCACGCACGGCTATAGTATAGCGTGTCCTTTCATTGTTGTTATTTTTTAAGTGCCTCCGTTGGCATATGTTGGTCTTTTTTGGGACGTTATCTGCGTATGTTGGTGTTATGTGACGTTATGGGGTCCGAGACGCACCGACGCACACTATAGGGTTTTGACGCGCCGAACATGAGCTGGACGTGTCATGGGGCGGAATGTCATCACCTAAAGCATGCTGCACATAGTTCGTACTTGGCCCCGTTTTGAGGCTGCCAAGTTGTTTATGGGTCTATAGCGACAGAAATTTCAGCTGCTTGCTTAGCTTTGCTATCTGATCAACGCTTCGTAGTTCTGATCTTCCCTCAAAATAATTTATATTCCACCACTCCTTGCGAACTCCTCCAATTCTCGTGTTCTTTCCCGTTGGAGCATTCGGGTTTTATGTGTCTATAGGCCGCCCCACAAGGGTTTAGCGAGAGCACTTATATGGACACCCTCGTCGAATTTTCGCCGGTACTGTCACCTCCCGGATAAGTATATGTATATTTAAAAAAAGCCACGCATAAAAGTAAATCGGAAAAAAAGTTTCAAGTAAGCCACTGCAATTCAAACCTGTGACCCCTCACACCACAGCCTGATGTGTTATAGAGATCGACCACGTGCCACTTCTTTTTGTTTCATGATATTTATTAAAATGCCCATGAAATGGTACCAATAGTATGGAATATAAGTACAATCACCCAGCGATAATAAGTGTTCCAGGGCTACTGAGTAAACACACGATTATTAACGAAGTTCCGTAGAACAGTGAGAATTTTTCATATCGCGTTATACACAAAAGGTGGCGAGGCCCAACAGCTCACCAAGATGGCGTACTGTGTAGTGCACATGCCTGGCATTTACCGCTGGCGGCGCGTAGATCTCGCAGGTACCTCGGTGGGTTCAGTACCACCCGCAAGATAGTGTGATGGGCGCGCTTTACTCCTAGATTATGTTTCAGCTGGGCTTGAGAGACGCACTAAAAAGTGGCCCATTTCTGTACCTTTCTATTCGCTGTGTGGAATGCCGAGCAAACAACGCTTCGAACGCCACACGCTGTACGAGTCGCAGAGGGGTCACTCCACGTGTCGAGGGCACATGTTCAGCGCTCACCAGCGCACTGATAAAAGAGAAAAAGTGACAACTGGGACAGTTCGCGTTTGCTCTGCGTATACCAGTAAGTTCTTTTCGAGCGTCCTTCTTTGCGTTTGAGTAGCATGGTGCGAATGTTAAGCTGTGACAATTGATAGTTCGCACTTCTCCCGTGCGTGTCCTTTTCGTGCGTCTTCTGAGCTTGAGCAGCGCTCCACAAGTATCGAGTTGCTTGCCGCTCATCATGCGACAGTCTAACTTGTTGACATCGCATTCACTGCTTCGCACTCACTGTGAAACTGTGGTTTGAAAAATATTATTCCTCCTAAACTCAACCTGGATGTATATAGCGCACGAATATCAGGTTGAAAGGTGGGAAGAATATACAGTTTGTTGCTCCTCCCTCCCGCCGCTTCACAATAATGAACGGTAATAAAATCATTAGAATTAAATAAACTGAGATAGAGGGAGAAAGAGAGAGCCTATGTACGCAAGCAGGGTTGTTCATTGCACAGAGTAGCCGTTGTTTGCATTACTTAGAGTGACTTGGAGTAGCCTCTTGCTGTACAGCTCTATGTCGAGAGAAGCAACCGATGCTCTAAGTTCATTAAGTGAATAAGTACAGGCACTCGCAGCCAGCGGAAGCAAAACCAAATGCAACGCTGCGCTAATGAACAGTTCGCACAGCGTTGGACGAAATTTTGACGAGCCATTTTGTCGACGTAAACCAGCTCTCCCCGATATAGAAAGCTGTGCGTAGCACTCGTCCTGTTCCAGAGGAAGGCGATTTACTCAGAAGCCGTAGCATTTTAACAATGCCGATGACTCATCAATGAAGCGGAACATTTCTATCGGTAGACTGTGGGCTACCTGAGTCACATAGTTTCGCTTGCGCTTGCCTACATTTTGTGCTTATGAGATTTTTACATAATTACGATTGGTTCACACAAAAAATAGCTTGTTCTAACGCTGGCTTCAAGTAATCAGCCGTACAGTCACCTGACCCAGATGTCTTATCCTACCGTATGTTTGAAACCGCAACGAACGGTCGCTATATATGCACTGCTTTTTATCTGCGAGTAGGGACAAGATGGTGTACTTCCCCAAAAAGGGAAAAACGGTGCCCTGGTATACACGCATTAAATAAACGAAACCTTGTCTAGATATAATTTCGTAATGCCCCGTCGCGGTGGCTAGTTGCATTTGTAGAAGTGATTATCCTTACAGACTTGAATGATGCGTCGAAAGCGACAAAGTCTGCTTAAGCACCGCGAGTACCTCATTTTCGAATCAACAATCTCCTAGTGACACTGGTATCGACGTGATTAGATGCATTCAACATTATAAGTCTAGATGTTTCTACATATAAACAAAAAACGATATTTCTAATGAAGCTATACTTAAAGCTCTTAAGCTTACAGGTGGTGAACACCTCATTGTGCGTCCCTATATTTGAAATTGTGCTGACCCGCAGGTCGCGGGTTCGATTCCCGGCTGCGGCGGCTGCATTTCCGATGGAGGCGGAAATGTTGTAGGCCCGTGTACTCAGATTTGGGTGCACGTTAAAGAACCCCAGGTGGTCAAAATTTCCGGAGCCCTCCACTACGGCGTCTCTCATAATCAAATAGTGGTTTTGGGACGTTAAACCCCACAAATCAATCAATCATTATATTTGAAATTGTTTAGGACCAGGCGCTCAGAGTTTGTCTTATGTTGCGAAAAAAAAAAAAGCTCGTTGTAACCTCCCTGCATTTCCCGTTCGGTTTCTCTCTCTCTCCACAATCACAGCGTGGATTGAGAAAGGGTAGGCTACTACTGCACAGGCTTCCAGAATAACTGGTCTTTAGAAAATATGGGGCACAATTAATTAATTACACCATTCCAGACTCATTAGTAAACTGGGTTTTTATTTTTGAATCGTGCGCTTCTGGAAAAGTTCAGAACGGCCTCGAGCCACGCTTCTGACCCCATGCTGAGGAATAGAAGCATGCACTGTCTTAACACTAACATAACGCTACGCTTTCTGCGTACCGTTAAGTTAGCCATCAGTTTAGCACAAAATTGGAGATAATTAGCTCTCAGGGAAAATTCGGGGTTGCCCATTCGCTCCTGATGTCGGGGAGAAGTGGTTACCAGTCTTTCTGTCTGTACCGTGCACGAGCGAAATGCGAGCGGAGCGATGCAAGACGACGTAGTGAGGGCCAGGGTACACGAAAGTATGGAAGGCGGAAAGAGCATGTGACCACCAAGACGAAAAGAGGGGGCATTGCGCTACAAAAGCAGGAGCAAGTGCAGCCAAGTACAGACGCGATCAGCATGGTGTGGTTGTCGCAATAAGCGTCCGCAGGCCCCTTGCCCTTTTGTCCGGAGCTTTGACTCGATTTGGTCACAGAACGGCCCTACGGCCTTAATTACGCTCTTGCCACACTCCCAAACGCGCGCCCTCTCTTTCTCCTCTTCGTTAGCTTCTCTTTTCTCCCGACATCGTGCCATGCGCAAGTGCGGTTTCCCTTTACATTCGCGTTCTGATTTCCCGCTCACTCACCTCGCAACAACGTCACTAAGATCTACAATCTGATTCGCAGCTGAGTTTACGCGCGTCCCGAAGACGACGTTTCACTTTGTTTCGCAAATCGGTCGTATAATGTATATCGAGGAGTACGGGTTGAGGGATATTCTCTCTCCGCTCCCTTATCTTTCTGCATTGCCTGTATCTTTCATGTTTTAGTGCTAATTATGAACTAAATGAACGATGAATCCATGACTACGTGCAGAGCAGACGACTACAGAGGTTTGATTAGAAATTGAGAGCCAGAAGAGAGAGAGAGAGGAAGGCCGCCCACTACGGCAGAAGAGAATCAAAGAAACGCCTGTTTAAGCGAGACTGCCTGCAGATAAGCTCGCGCTGTTTTGCCGCGGAGAGAACGCAGACAGAGAGCGGTGCCCAAACAGAGAGCACAGGAAGAGCAGTTTCCAAATTAGTTCGGTCGGCGTCGTTCACGTTCCCACTGGGAGCAACGGGTTCGTAATGAATACATCGCTTAGCGCAAGAGCCCTCCACCTCCAGCTGCCGACTCGTGGTTCATCAGGAAGGCCGGCTTCTTTTGCTAGTGGTTTAAGATGGTGGTACCGATTCAATTTTGCTAACGATTACTCGCTGGCCGGCTTGTAAATAGGGAAGCGGCAAGAATACACGTCAAAGATCGATCTGCCCTGGCGCAGTGCTCAGCGCTGTTCTAAAGCACCGCGTGTGATCCACCATGGAGCTTTGGTTAAGCGAGCGACTCTACCGCTGCAGTGCTGCATGAAGAACTCAGTGAAGCGCGGCAGGGGAGCACTGTTCGGCGGACTCCCTCAAGGCTGCATTCGCACTCACACAGCTGTATTTTACCATTCGCTGCATAAGCGGCTAGAGAAGCTGCATGGTAGTCTGGACAAATGAGTGCCGGTAATAGCTCGCTAGTTTCTGTGAAGTCGTGCGTCTGCGAATGCACGAGCCTGTAAGTTTTGTAGTCGGTGAACTCACACTCATTTCAACACAGTGAACGTTGCCGTGGTACACATATGAACCGTCTCTGCGAAACAGCTTTGTAGCGGACTGGACGCAAGTGGCATTCTTGAGTGATTGAGGCCGTGCTAACTAGCCATATATAGTTAAATAGTTTTGACAAGGTGCGCCAGTTGACATTTAACAACGCACCCTCGCTCAAAGTTGTAATAAACATACACATGTGCAGTCAATGGCATATCAGTCGTGAAGCCTAAAGGTATGCGTTGCACGTCGTATACGAAAAAAAAAAAAAGCGTATTGCAGCATGCTACCCAATTCGACGTATAGTGCATCGCCTGCATGGGCGTTCATCTCGTTGTTAGTGGAAGAGAACGTTTGGGTAGACACCAGTGACAAACTTCCGAGTGCAAAGGGTATATCCACTGCAAAGTATCCACCGCTCGAGGGCACATGTAAAAAACCAGTTGCGGATACCTATAGATAGCAAGCACGATGAGGCAATGAAATGGAAAAGTTGCGCTCCTTTCGCGCGTCCCAGTCGCAACTGCGGCCGCCCTGCTCGCCGTCTGCCGAGCCGCACCCACCACAAACGTGCTTGCTTCTGTCGAGTGAATTATTCATTTCTTATTTGTATTGTCTGCCCTGTGCTCATCACGCCGATTATGATGTCTGCTGGTATAGGTGTAATGTGTGCCAGCCGCGCTATGTATATGTATAGCAGTAATAGTTCGTGTGTATGTCTTCTTCTTTTGTAATCTTTATGCCGTCGTATTGTTGGTGCCATTGAATTACAAAAACAATGTACAGATATTGTCGTATAACCTACTTATAGCTTTTTCTTTCCTGTTCACGTTCGATTTAGCGTAATATATACGCTGCGAGTAACATTGAGACACAGTTTAGGTGTGTTACAACAGAGAACGCATGATTAAATGAGTCATTTTTTTCATAAATTTCCTCGTTGCCAGTTCTGCTGCTGACGGGGCCTGCTGAACTTTGCAGATATCATTTCTCATTTATTTGAACTGCATGATTCAGAGTAGCTGTCGAATCAACTAAATCATATGTGGAAGGGTTACCTAAAAAATGCGTATACGTTGATGAAGGCAGAAACACCATTCTGGTCAGCGCATGTCCCAGGAATAGAAGAGTAATTAAAGACGTTCGAATGGTATTGCCTGGTACTTCGACTTTTAAGCTGTGGCCTGAGGTAGGTGAAATTTCTTTTGTCATAAAATATTTGCTATTAGACCAGTGGGGTAGATTCTCCAAAACATGCCAAGGTGAGAACACTGACGATGCGCTGAATGGTTGGGTGAGTTTAAAGTAATGTCCCTTAACGAGAATGCTACATATTTTTATCTGTGTCCTCTCGGCATCAAGTTAACATTGCAGCTTTTCCCATTTATCTCTCTCTCTGCGTCAAGAAGAACGTAAACTTTATTTCCGGATGAAGAAGATTTGAATCCGGCGTCCTTTAGCTGGCCTCCGCGCCCACCGCGGATGCGGTTCCGAGACCTTGCAATGTCTGGAAGCGGCTTCCTCGGCACGCTGGACGGCCCAGAGTTGCGCTGTCAGGTTCAAGCTGAGCAGTGCGGTCTTCCAGCGCGAGCGGAGGCTGGCGGTGGAAGAGACAAATGCATCGGCACTGTTCGAGTTGTCAATCAGGCCCTGACACTCGCACATGTGAGGTCGCGGGATCGAATCCCGGCTGCGGTGGCTGCATTTCCAGTGGAGGCCGAAATGCTGTAGGCCCGTGTGCTCAGATTTGGGTGCTCGTCAAAGAACCCCAGGTGGTCCAAATTTCCGGAGCCTTCGACGACGGCGTCTCATGATCATATGGTGGTTTTTGGGACGTTAAAGCCCACATATTAAATCAAATCAAATCCCTTAACATGTGACTAATAGTGGCAACCTCGCCACATGACGCGCATCTGTTCGTAGTGTAAAGATCTGGATACATGGCGTGCACGATTCAGGGGTTTGTGTGTGAACCTCTTTGTAATTGTCTGCAGTGTACCGCTTGCGTTCTGTTTATTCTACCGTGGGGGGATGTGTATATGCGTCTGTGTAACTGGTAATGTGTGGTGATATTTTGAAAACTGGACATATCTCTGCATCAAAATGTTTTTTTTTGGAGGAGGGGGCAGAATGTCGGGTTCTTATTGTTTCAAAGCCATATTTGGTTAAATCGATGCACTACGACAGAACTATCCAAAAATACACTATCTAGAGACATACAGTATCTCATGGTGTAGAGAGAAATGTTCAAGCGTATTTGGTACAGCACACAGATTGCCACAAAGGCGTCTTTTTCATTAGCCCAGGAAGGCCACCTGAAGTGATTCATGCACAAAACGTATGAGCTCACTTTCAAACTCTGCAAGCAAATGCTACCTTTTCAAGGTCATGGACGAGACTATAGTTCATACATGTCGAATTCGATAAAAACTAGCGGGAAACACCCAATACAGAGAAAGAACAAAGTCCAGTCGCTTCCTTTTTCTGTGTTTAGTGTTTCCTGCTGGGTTTTATCCAATTCGAAATATTCCCTTAGTGTCTTGTTCCTACGAATTCGACCGCCGACATTCAGCGTTCTAAACAGGTTGTGATTTACGCGTGCTTTATTGCTTCTGTTGTACTTCTTGTCGCGTCAGATAGGAAGATTTAGGTGCATGTTTTAGCCACATAAACTCCACATCTTTCAATGCGTAAAAGTTCACCTTGTACTCGTCAAGCGCGCCATTTCTCGCTTCAGCGTCGTGTTCAATAAGTTACGGTTACATCAAGAGCCACGGCGGCTATTTATTCAGTCTATATGGAGCGGGCATTGGTAAAACTTCGTCGTTTACCGAACAGGTCGGGCGAAAGTTTTGTGTTCATATTGAATCGTTTATGACGTAGGTATCCTCCCATTTTCTCCCTGTCTCCGCACTAGTGTTTTCTATCTTTAAAAATAATAAATTACAAAAAAAATTACGTCCTTCGTATTACGGGACCCTCACAGTCATCAGCTGATGTCCGAGAGCTGGGGATCGTTCTGTGATTTTAATTTTGATGAATGTTGAAGCACATCACATAAAAAATAGCCTTAGGTGAATACGAACTATAACACTTAGTACAATTCTGTCTACTCATTAAGTTTAGCAACGACAATGTCGGGTACCTCTTTTATATTTATTTTTCTAGCTCAGCCCACAGGTCGCGTGGCGGCAAAACGTCGTTTTCCCCGCCTCAGCTACCTTACTAAGAGATTGATGCTATTTTTAGGTGTTTATTTTACTCCCTCCCTCTCACCCACCCCCTCCCAAGCCAAAGTTACAAGCCACAGAGGGTTAATCGAACCGGCACCTATAAAAGAAAAAAAAAAAACAACTCTGTCGGTCGCTTCCAAATTATGATACACGTGCTTGTATCCGTGCGTGGCTTTGCACAAAAAAGCGTACGTATTTACTCGTTCTTGTCCACAGTCAGAGTTTTTCAGGTAGAAGAAGAAAGAGTGAGCAAAGCAAACGCATACACCAAGAGTGTAAAAAAAAAAAAACGAGGCCAGCAGTTTGATGTATGATACATCAATGCTACGCGCGAGAAAAGTCGCAAGTATGGAATTGGTCACACCTTCGCAAAATAACGGAGTGACGTACCGCCGGGCAACCTGCGGTTCGTACACAGAGACTCGTTTCTCGCGAACAATTCGATACATTGATTTGCATTGTGCCTTGCTGAGCGAACACGCCACATTGTACTCTCCGGTCACGAGATTCCGCCCACCCGCTGCGCTTCTGTCTCAACGGCCATGTTCGTTGATCGTGCAGACTTGAACGCAGCGTGCATGCTTTCACGGCAGGGCTAACTTATTGATAACGCGGCCTTACGTCTATTACGACGTCATCGTCGCATGTGACTCTCCATGTGCTCTGGTGAGACAAAGTAAAAAGAGTGCATGTTTTGATAGCACCGCTTGAGCAAATCGTGTATGTACGTGCTGGAGTAACTGCAATTGTCTTGTCATGCAAGGGAGAGAAGCGATTACTCGTGATATGGCGAGAACACACACAAAACAACGTTTTGTTGCGTCGTTTTTTTCGATGAATCAATTATGCCATAGTCCGCACCTTGCCCGCGCCCTTTGACCTATATTTTTTTTTAAATTTAACGAGGGTGTTGAGAAACCATAACCTCTCTAAGAAGTGTAGGAAAGTACAATTGAAAATGCGGTCCAACGAGAATATCTCCATTTTTAGTCGCTGTATATTTACAAAAAGTTGATAAACGACTACATTGTGAAAAAAAAAGCAAATAATATTGGCGCAATTGTTAGCAATTTGAGGTTTGGAAAAGACATCGTAGTCTTCAACAAAAAGGGTTACGAATACTAATATATGATTGGAGATCTCAACTGACAAACCGTTAAAGTGTGTTTGAAAATAAAAATTCAAAGAGCAAAAAATAATACAAGGTGGTCCGGTGAGAGAGCGAGTCTTCGATAGATAAAGGGACCCTTGGATACGCTGACGTCTATATATCAAGGTCAAGTACCGACAGAGGAACCTACCCGTGTAAATTAATGGAAGAATGAATACGGGGTTGGCTGTATACGGCTGCCATTATCGACTTACGAGAGGCAAACTACCGCTGTCACTTAAAAGTGTACAACAATTGTTTTTTGCGTGTTTTAACATAAGGTACATAAGCATTGAGAATAGCAGAAGCTAGAAAAGAATTTGATTGGTATGTGGTGTTTAACGTCCGAAAACTACCATATGATTATGAGAGATGCCGTAATGAAGGGCTCCACAAATTTCGACCACCAGATATTCTTTAACGTGCACCCAATCTGAGCACAAGGGCCTACAGCATTTTAGCCTCCATAGAAAATACAGCCGCCGCAGCCGGGATTCGATCCCGCGACCGGCGGGTCAACAGCCGAGTACCTTAGCCACTAGACCACCGCTGTGGGGCGCAAAAAACTTGATGGACAGAGTGTAATGAAACAAAAAATGGTGGCAGCAACTTCAAGAGATGGAAATACAGTGAAATTCATCAGATAACATGGGTAGTCGATATTATGACATGTATTAAGAGGGACAATGAAAGTGTGTAGGTAACGTCGGAACAAATACCGCAAGTGTAATAAATATTCCCTCGTACTCGAACTAATGATATTCAGTCGGCTTGCGACGATAGTAGACCTGGCTAGTGCTACGTAGACCAACTTCAGCGGATCACACTTAAGTATACAACTGACGCTAACCGGACGTGATGCCTGGGTCATAAGAGTACATATACAATGCTTATAAAATGAGTCACTGCAACCACAACTGAGGTTTCAACAACATTACGGCTGCATAGGGTCTTTTCCCGGGGCAAATGCGGGACTTGGCGTGGTTCTGCGGTATAATACTGAAATCCACGCAGAATATTTGGGTTCCATTCCTGCTGAGGCTCTGATATTCATTCTTTACAATCGTGGGGCTAAAACAGCTGATGCCAGTTTTAGCGCAATAGCGTTAGAGAGCTCGTATCGCAGAAATTCCGCCGTCGGCGTCGGTACCATTGGGTGTAAACGAAAAATCTTCCGTGAGTCAAAAATCGAGAAAGAAGCAAAGGAAATAAACAATAAAATTTTCAGTCATATTGAGGATTGAACTCGGGCCGTTCGCGTGGCAAGCAGGTGTTCTGTCACAAAGCTACTAAGTTACTTGCAGCTGCTTCGGAAAAGAAAAACACTACATAAACGCCATGTAGTGAAAGGTGTCTCCTTAACGCATTTTATTCGAGAGGTGTAACGACGAAAACAAGCCCGTTCAGCGATTTGTAGCCGCATTTTGGACGCTATCAAACCAAGTCGAAAAAGGGCGGGATAGTGCAGCCTTCGCCGCTACAAACACACAAGAACTTTCAAACAGCTCTAAAAATGGACAACTATGTTTATCTAACGGAAAACATATCATGCCTTTCCAGAGGCGTTCATCAAAGAAACAGCAAATGCTAGATAATGTCCTGCCCTCGGTGAGGCATTCTGAGACTCGTTACGGTCTCCGAGATGGCAAACGCGTGGCGTGTATCTTGGAGGGAATGCGACTCTTGCTTGAGAGCAAATACCTGTATGTACCATTCGCGCGTGCGCGCTGGTACATTCTACTGTGTGTGTGTGTGTGTGTGTGTGTGTGTGTGTGTGTGTGTGTGTGTGTGTGTTTAAGACAATATATAAGTATACACTTAGTAGTTGAAGGGCGTACTAGGGGCCCGATTTCGCTACCGCGTTCAACTCCTAAAGGCGAAGCTTAAAGGGGCCCTGAAATGCGTTTTCATGTAACCACGGAGTGAATTCACTGGAAAAGCTTATCCATGCAGTGTGAGTATAGTTACAAAGGTTTGTCGAATGGTGCGATTGCATTCTCTCTTTTCTTGTCCCGACGAAAGCGCTGGAAGCTAAGCAGAGAGGAATGACATGGCTACAGAAAAACATCACACACGCCTCGTGACCCTGAGCACTTTTATTCGAATGCGCCGCTTTTTCAGTATGATCACGCGTGCATGCATGGACAAGTAGTGGCCTACCGCGGTTATTTCGGTAACGAGCGAGCGTGCCATGTTCAAATGAGGCAATGGCTGATAGATGGGTAATTCACGTGTGATTTTTGGGCATATTCTGTGATTTGTCGAGCGAAGAGAAAGCTATTTTTGCTGATTTCGATAATTTATTCTGAATTCCAGGCCACGTAGTGTGCTATATTATTTGGCTCGTGTGTTGTAGGGAGCCTCTTCTGTCAATCGGCAGCGTTTTTTGACCATCCTCAAAAAGTGTTTCAGGGCCCCTTTAAGGGTCCCCCAAGTTTTCGCTAACGCTCTTGCACTTACCAATGTCTGTTCTCGCCGTTCACGGGTAGTTGTAAACTGCCAATTACCTGTGAGCCGCATACAGCGGCCCATGATATACGGTTATGTGGCGCGTGTGTTTGGAGAAGTTTTGACGACGTACCCAACAATATTTTCATGTTATTCATGTCATAATGAGCCGGACGTATTCTTCAAAGCCTCTTACCTTCACGTATTATACTAATTTTGGTCTACCCCAATTGAGAAGGTGATCATGAAAGCGTGTAGGCGTAGGCAACTAGATTGATAGACAGATACTTTAAAAGTGCAGTGTCTGCAGTTCGCTAATTAAAAAAAATCAGGCGTAGTGCTCCGAGGCGTCGAATGTCTCGTACTTTCATAAAAAGTCACAGCTTTGCCGCAAAGGTGAAGCTGTGACAAAGGCGATAGCAACAAATTGGAAGGTCACGTGCTGAATAGCAAGAAGATTGAAAAGTGCTCCGTGTTTATCACGCACAAATGACGTACAAAACGTACTCACAAGTACAGATGAACGCGAATAAGCGTCTCAGTTGTTACTTTTCGTTAACGGAAAAGACGCGCTTTTCAGACACAGCAGACTGTGCAATGATTGCAGTGACCTTTGTGTGCACGGTAACTACAAGAGAATCGTTGCAGTGAAAGCCGAAGGCCAGCCAAGACCACAGATCCTCCTCACCGCGAGATAAGGGCGCGCGAGTGAACGTCCACCCCCCTCCTCTCCGCGGAGCAAAGTATGCATGGGATATTAGAGCGCGCACCGCCGCGTCTTGACGATGTGATGACGCGCGATAATTGCGTCATCTTGCTGGTAATGCCGTAAATACGATAGTTCCCCCCAGGTGCCCTTCAACAGCGGTAAGTAGTAGATATAATTAGCTTGCCGTTTGAACGTTGAAGAAGGTGTTCCTCCGTGGCACAGCAATTAACGCCTCGCATTCACAATTGAGAGGTTCCACGTTCGATTCCGCACGCCGCAGTCTTTTTTCTGGATATTTTTTTTCTTGCGTTCACATAAATATAGATACGTATACATATACGGTGAGTGACGGCGACGCTACACCGGCGACAAAATCCAGGGACGATTGTTGATATAATTGCTACCACAATAAAATACTGTACAGACGCAGCTTAACAAGAGCGTGCCACAAACGGCGTGATGAATCAATGATTGTCTTTTCTATTTCTGAGCGAGGGGTCGTGAAAGGGTGTGATTTAATGTGTTAAGACGACACTCCTGTGTGGAGCATCCTTAGCATTGGACTCTACAAGAAAGCTGCTGCCAATATTAGTATAAACACTGTAAAAATCCTTGATAGTATGCTACAAAGCACTGACGGCTACACGCATATAGTTGGTCTTTCCACTATCGGGGTCATGGTTACACCATCGGTATGAAGTTCGTCTTCTTGGTGAGCACCAGCTGTCGGACTCAATTTCTGGCCGCGGTGGTATAACATTCATACATGACAGAATGCAAAAGCACTAGTGTTGCTCGATTTGTGTGCAAATTTACGACTCTAGCTGCCTCCCATTCATCCTGCGGCGTCGTGTGAAACTTCAAAAAAAAAAAAACGTTGTCACGAGCGTCTAGACACCCTCGTCCCGAACCTTATATTGGAAATTGTTCTTGCTAGAGAGCAAAGTTAAGAATCAACGAGTGGCCTCGCTTTCATCTACTCGCAAACTTGGTTTTTTTTAAATAGATAAAAGCGCGTTCCCATTACGGTTGCTTCAGAGCTTGCCTGTGCGAGAGATACGAAGGCTGCGTATGTGTCAGTGTAGCGCGACGAAGAGGGGAGAAAAAGGAGAGAGACTTCTCGAGCCGCTGAACAGCATCAGTACATGTTCACGACAGCATGCTGTTCCTCTCTCAATAGGCGAGAAAGCACGAATCAAGAAATGCAAAGAAAACAGATGGCCACCCTTTTTGTTTCTGGTCGGGCGGGCACGGTCTTCTCGACCGTCACACGCCACCCGAGAGACGACGGAAAGCCAGCTCTCGAGGGTCTGCATTCCCCTTTCCGAAGAAAGGATCAAGGGGAATAAGAACAACAAAAAACGTGGCGCACAGATCGATGTGTGGATTGGGTGGTGAAGCTAAATGCTTGGGAAAATGGAAACAATGCTGAAGTCAAGGGCCAGACCAGGCATCGGTCGTCGTCCAATCACTCCCCTGTCTCCGCGTTTCATGTGACCAGTGGAAAAGGAGTGAGGACGTCTGGGTCGGAAATTCGCTGAAGTGTGAGGGCAAAACCAACGGAGCTTGCAAAAAAACAAAAAAACATGAACTTAAAATTTACCGTGCGGAGACACCATTGCACAAGGAGAGTGACTTCTGCGACGCGTACTGACATTTTAGGAAGGCCGCTTGTGGGAGGATCATATTACGACTTTTGAAGCTAGCACGTGCAGTGGAGTGCTAAACTGGAAGCGAGGCATTAATATATATATATATATATATATATATATATATATATATATATATATATATATATATATATATATATATATGAATTGTTTTCACGACAGCAACATGGCCAGACCTTTTTGGTGTCCACAGTAGCGTTCGATTGAAGCAGTGTCTCCCGTGGCACACGATGCCGGCCGACATGTTTCATCGCTGCTATAGGCGCGCCGTCTGCAGCCTTCGCAATTTTTCGCTCGTATACGTAGAGCTTAAGGCATGCGGGGGATGTTATCGATTTGGACTTTGTGCGGAACATGGCGGTGACGACAAAGAAGCGCCCCGTATGATTACCATATCAATGAAACCCTGTAGAAAAAGAATCCCCCATAAAAACAAGTCTGCAAGCTAAATTTTGTGAAAAACTATATTTGGGCTGAGAAAAATTAGTATTTCTCTTGTAAAAATATGTCAGCAAGCGTATACACAGATGCGCGTTATTCGCCGTACTTTCACCAGTGCCACAATTAACGGAAGCACCACAATCCTGAAGAAAGTCGATCCCGAGAATAACATCATGATGGCACCTCGGTAGTACCGAAAATTCCGATACGACATATTGAGCACCAAATAAAACACTTGCAACACAAACACCTAGAAAACGAGGCACTCTCCGCTGACACCACAAAATGTCACACCACCATTCTACGGGAACATAACGTTCCGATCAAGTCTTTCTTTGAGTGTGGCCCTCATGACGGAAACAGTAGCACCAGTACCCACTAACGCGGTTGCAGGCACACTATCAATTAACACACACACTTTGTTTTGGGACATCGAAATAGGAAGATAAGCAGTTTTCAGAGATTGAGACCGGCCGGCTACCTTACCTCCGTCGACCGCGCCGGCTAGTTTCCTGATGGAGGTGGTGGTGTAGAACGGCGTAAGCGACTGGTTGGTGGCGTCAGGCTATGGTCTGATGCTGGCGAGTCTCGAGGTGCACTCCAGTTGTAATGGTGGAAGGAATTCCTGGGTGGCGAGCCTGTAGTGTTTGTTGCACTATGTCCTGTCGGCCAATGATCGTCGTTGACGCCTTCAAAGTTAGGCCAAGATGGCGGTGGGCCATACCTGGTCTGGTGACAACAGCGACAAAAACGAGAGATGTTTCCTAGGGTACCGCAGCTGTAGCAGACAGGTGAAGGGTGACCGACGTTGTAGACTTCGGGATAAGCCATCCTGATACGCTGCGAGTGGTAGACACGATCTACCAAGTGCTGATTCGTGGTTGTAGCCAAGGAGGTTATACTTAGAACTTCTGGAGTGGCGGTCCCGCATACCCGCCCATGTATCGGAGTGAAGCCGCGGAAACCCGTCGGCGGCCATATTGCTCAGGGCAGAAGGAGGCGGCGACTGCCTTGTGCCGCCGTTGTGCCCCGTACGCTTGCAGCCGTGCCTTCTGTAATAGCAATGAAAGGGCCGCTTTATTTTTCTTAGGACGCGAGGGAACTTTGAAACGACTAATATACATCCTATTTATTTTTTTCTTGACACTTACACTGAGAGTTAAAGATGATGCGATAGGATATCAGTTTGTATTATATGTTTACACTGTTGTCTCACGGCAGAAGTACCGCTCGAGAAGATGCAACGAAAATAAAATTTAAGAGCGGGAGAAGTTGTAGAATGCTAGCTGGAGACGAAAACAAAAATATGAAACCAATAACGCAATAAAGGAAACTGAAGGTTCACGGTACAACCATACTTATTCACTTGTCCACATTCAGCACCACGGTTACCGGCCGCGGCGGCCACTTTTCTAATGGAGGCGAAAAGCGAAAACGAGATTTCGGCGCAGGTTAATGATCCCCAGATGGTGAAAATTAATCCGGAGCCCTCCACTACGGCAAGGCTCATTGCCTGCAATGCGTCGGCCCGTTAGACCCTACAGTTAGTCACATTCAGCACCAGATGCATTTGACTAAACCAAACGTTAAATCTTCCAGCAAAAAATTAAAATTCTGACTAAAAGAACAAATGCATCAAACACTAACAGTGAGCTAAATTAAATAGAAAAACACATCAATCAAGTTCTCGCACTTAGAGATTTTTGAAAATAATCTCTCTTGTTAGGAGTGTGCGCACGTTTTTGTTACAGTTCTCCTGGTTCATTCTCCTAGAAATGTGATGAAGTCTTGTTCTGATGTACACGCTGGCAGTTTTCTTTGATAAGCTATATATATGGTTATCAAGGGGGTCACAGTCCAGCAGGTGAGGCTCCAGCTGCGCGAACAATGCTTTTTCAAACACTGCAGTCATCACATGTACCAAAAGGCTATCTGATCTAGTATTAAGGGATTTCAAATTCTTGCATTCATGCTGTAGTACTCGCAGTCCCTTTTCTGCAATACTGCAGATCTCTAAGACGTCCTTGGATGGTGCGACAAGTCCACCTCTGTTTTTTGCTCTGACAAGGTCTGGTTCTTCACTTGATTCCAGCGCAGCACAGCACTCCTCACAATTCGTGACAGACCGCACCTTGCGAGCCACAAATTCCGCTATATACGGCACAACAGCACTCGTAACCGCTGAAAGGCTCTGGGGGAGATCCACACGATGAGTGTAGTCATGTTCATCATCCACAGGCTCCAGAAGCGACGACCTCCTGTGTGACGTAACTGCTGTTGGTGACTCGGCAAGGCTGACAGCACTGGACATGTTCAGGATAGACACCACATCTCGGCAGCAGTTCCCAGCGTCAGACGATGTTACCTCTGTGTGGAAGAGGAGGCGCTTATAGGCGGCTCTGAACTGGCAGGCTGTGGGGTTGTTGTTGTATCCCCCCTTTCCCCTCACACAACCAAAAAACGTTTCCAAATGGTCTTGCGACATCTTGTGCGTCAACAGATACTTCAAAATTTTCGTGGCCACAAGGGCATCGAAAAGGGCAGTGACACTTCGAATGCAAATGATGAGGCCAACAAACCCAGTTTTTTTCAGTCCATCTATCACTGGTCGCCCACTTGCATCCTTCAGCCCCCTAATATACTCCTCGGCTTCGTGGAAGAACGATTTCCAAGAAGCTGCATTCTGCTGCCGCAGTGGGGCTTTGAATGATCGCGCCAGAGGGTTCCTCGAGTTCAGAATATCGAAGAGGCGATCAAAGATTCGAATGAACTCCGCTGTTGCGTGGGCACCTTGAAACTGGGGAAGCTTCAGTTTATACTCGCAGAAGTCCAGTGCATCAGCAACAGATGAGCTAAGGGTCTGCACAGCCAGTCGAACCTTCATTTTTTGCTTTGCCCACTCCAGATGAACTTTCGTCAGCTTGTTTCCAAGGTGCAAGCCCTCTTTTTGTTGCAAGGCCTCAAGAGCTTCAATGTATGACCACTTCACTTTGCGCCCTTGAATATCAGTGAGGTGGTTTACTGATCCCAAGCAGTTACGCACAAGCTTGATCATGTGGCAGGCATCTAGAATCACAAATACTTTGCTTGGGCAATCTTCTAAGCACTGGAATGAGGTGTTAAATCCCGGAGAACGACAGCGGAGATCAGCACCAAGAAAACTGGCCATTGAAAAGTTCGAGGCCGCTCCATCAAAAGTCAGTGATGCTGCTATGACACCTGCTGAAGTCACGCGCGAGATACACTCTTTCGTTAGCTGCGCTCTTTCAGAACCAGAGAGAGAATCAATGAAAAAATACCCAAGGGGCACCTTCAGCCTCATATTGAGTGCCACCAGCATGAAAACACAGGCATTCGTTGCTTCTGGGAGGCTGTCATCTGGCATTTCTATGCCCAAGTCGACATATCCGAAAACTTTGTTGCCCACAAGTTGGACATGTTTTTTAATAGACATGTCGTCAACCATTATGGCAGCGACCAGTGGCTCATCTCTTCCTTGCACTATGTTCTTGATAAACTCGAATGATTCTGAGGTGAAGCCAGGATCACCATTCACTGCCATGTACCATTCGCGAAGAGTTCGCTGGTTTGGCAAAGCATTGTTAAACTTAGCTCGCACATAATCATAAGCCCTTGGCGAATAATAGTGAAGCGTCAGTGCAAATGCTCTTAATTCTGGGGGGTATTTGTTCGTCTTTTCATGAGTTCTCTTGAGAAGCTGCTGGATATCCGGAGAAAATGACGCTTGGAAAACCTCCAACCCTTTTTCCGACAAAAGGTTCTGCTCCTTTAGCTGCTCAATCAAATCCTGAGAAGCATCAATGCGTTTTGAAAGTCTCCGTTTCTTCTGGTGCAACGTCTTGACCTTCTTTTTCAGCTGCTGTACCTCTTTCGCCGATTCATGCACTTTCTGCTTGTACCACTCCTTCGGGGGGGGAAGTTTGCAGGGGGGAGACTTCGGCAGCTTCATCCAAAACAGGCTCCTGAGGCGAAGGCATCTCCCGACTTTTTGGAGGAGCTCGTTTTCTCTTCTCCTACGCAAAAAGAGGAATAACGCGACAGCGTCAGAAATTTAGGCATTTAGAGCGAATGCGCAACTAAATATTAGAAACTGAAAATCCCAGAGATGCGGAGCTAACGCTACAATAACTACATTAGGTAAACGAAGAGCTCACGAAGCGTACTCACTGGCTTTTGTAGGTGCGCTGGAAACGCTGCAAACTTGGTAGGGATGCTACCAGCTCGTAGTCTCGTTGTTTGCCCTGTTCTATCGAAGCAGTCTGCTTCAAAGTGCGTTGAACACAAGACGTCATTCTTCTTCGGAGTCCAACCTTCTCGCCTCACAGCGCGCTCCCATGCACTGCGCAATTCGCAGTCTTTGGGAAACCTGCAAAGCACAAAAATGTTTCACAGTGTCTCCATGGCACCCGGACGTAAATGGGAAATGCTTGTACGCGCGAATGCATTCGTAATCGCAAAAATATGCGAGGGAAAGCGAGCGAGCAAAGCACGCTACTTACACGTGAAAAGTTATCCCCGGTGTTTGCTTCACGCGATTTGCGCAGCCAAATGCTGCGCAAGAGCCCACCATCGTCTTCAGAAGAGGTCACAGTCGTCTGCCACAGCGGCCTCATTCGATTAGAGGCACCGCACTCAAGAAAAACAACGGAGAGGCCGCACGCACATGCACGCGTTACAATGCGTTTGACCGCTTTCTGCCCTGAGCAATATGGCGGCGCGTGGCGTCAGCCGCGGAGCCCCTCCGCCACTCCAGAAAGTTTAGTATAACCTCCTTGGTTGTAGCCCGATAAGCGCGGTGGTCATGCGTCACGTCGTCAGGAAAGGTACGACGGTGCTGTGGCAGGGGATCGGTTCGACGGTCTGCAACGCCTGGCATGGCCGACAGCGAAGAAACCACTGGTGCAGGTTCGTGAGGTTGATTAAAAATGCAACCGAACTGTTCGGCCTTCACGGCGTTCACTAATTTGTTGTGTCACTTGAGTTCCTCACGGACAATTTGTCTCGCAGTGGCCGCAAGGTCCAAACGGACAGTGTAGCTGTCCTCAATGCCTGCAACCGTAGCAACACTCGCCAACCTGCCGAACTTTGGCGTGATACGGCGTAGCTTCAAGGTCTCAAATGTTCGGCAATGCTTGATCAGGTCAGCTTACGAATCGAGACTCTCCTTGCCGATCAAGCAGTTATACACGCCCTTGCCTGGATTCTCTGAGAAAGGGTGTTGCTCGAACTGACGCACCCAGGCACCGGGTCTCCGCGCCGGAGGAGTTGAAGATGAGTGTTGGTCAACGTTGTTCGACAATGCGAGCTCCGGTAGTGTTGGAGGCAAAACTGTTACGGTTAAAGTCGAAGGGTGTTTATTAGCAGGGGGAGGTTGATGTTCGTGTAATAATGGCGTTGGTAGACTGCACCAGTTCACGTGTTGTGTAACGCGTAAGTTACAAACGTATGATCGTATTTGCGTGATATTTACATGCGCATGTGAGTCGAAAGCGATTTATTTACGATTGTATTCCTCTCATTTTAATAACCAGCATCGAATTTTCGGCGCGTTAGGCTTAACTGGCGTGTATGAACAAACAGCTGACCTCGCAAATAAAGACAAAATGTGCGTGATGCTTTGTTCTGAGCGTGAGATGGCTGGCTCAAGACGATGGCTCATTTCACCATTATTTGTTGCTGCCATAGTAGTGCATGGATAGTTAGCGCTAGGTGGAATCGAAAATCGCGTCTGCATGAGCACTTTCATGTTGATTTGTAACCATATTAACCCGTTGTCACGGATACTGCAATGAAATGCGCATGACATCAATGTGAAGAATTAGCATATCCCAGATATATTTATTTATTAAAAATGCCTTAAAGGCCCAATAAAAGACATTGAGTAAGGGGGCGTATCAATATATACATTGAAAAAATAGACGAAAAGTAAAACAAAAACAAGAGAACAAACAAAACAAAAAGCAAATAATTGATAAAAATCAAGGTGCACCAAAGTAATAAAGTAAAAAAAAACGCAATAACATCAGGTACTAACGAATAGATTCACGGTTTGAGATGGATACGATGTGGTCTGGAAGGCTGTTACAATGTGCTATGGCTCGAGATAATGGTGATGAGTTGAATGCCAGGGTGTGACCATGAATGCGCATGAAACTACGTGTGTTGTGAATGCGTCGAGATGTGCGCAAACGGACATCAAGTGGCAAACAATGGCATTTGTTACCTATATATGTGGCACAACACGTACCACACTACCGAAAATGTGCCCCGCCTCGGTGGTATAGTGGCCAAAGCTCTCGGCTGCTGAACCGCAGGTCGTGGGATAAATCCGGGTTGTGGCGGCTGCATTTTCGATGGAGGCGAAAATGCTGTAGGCCCATGTGCTCAGATTAGCGTACACGTTAAAGAACCCCAGGGGGTCGAAATATCCGGAGCCATCCACTAAGGCGTCTCTCAGAATCATATGGTGGTTTTAGGACGTAAAACCCCACATATCATCATACCTTATTTATCGTAATTATCAATTCGTTATATAGTTACGGCTATTGAGATTCAATTTTTTTTTTGCATGAGAGTCTGTCGAGTTCAGTGCTGCTACATGCCGCGAAGTGTGTTCATACGGCTTATGTAAACAAAATGTTGTCCCTCGCTTTATTGAGCCTTGAAACATGGCTTCTAAATTGTCAACAGAAAAGATTAACTTGAAGTGTCCCGGTAGTTACGGTGGCAATAAAAAATTTTTAGCCAGTCACCAACCTTAGTCAAGTGTACAAATCAAATCAGCAATCAGACACTATATGCAAAAAATCTTTTTATCTTTTTATAAAAAAAAAACGTTGTCAGGCAAGCTAGAGCGGTGAATTAAGAAGAAACGGTGGTATAAAAGAAAACAACCAAAAAATTATAACTGTTGCCTCGTCGTCTACATTTCTCGTACACCCATTTTTCGTAACACTTTATTTTCCTCGTATATTCCAGGTGTATTTTGAATTTACCATCGACACTGTGGGACGAAATAGAATTAAATTTGAAAGTGGTAAAAATAGGAAGAGGAAATCGCCACCCAAGCACTCGGTACAAATGGCTAACCAGAGAAAGCGGGAACGTGCGGTCTCGGTGTCTTACAGTGAGTTCGATCCGACGTGGCATTGAAGCCTTTTCAAAATTATTGGTTACATGTTCGTACTTCTTAATGAGGTTAGACACACGTTTGGCTTTGGTTTACCACAGCGTTTATTTCACTGTGCCTCGCATGATCATCGTCATGGAGGAATGTAAGGAGCGGTTAATTGCGTTTCGCAATGCGTTGATCACAGTGGTCGTTCTGGAACCTCGAGTGATCAGTGACGTCGTAGTCGAAGCCAAAGTGCCGCTATAGAAACTTTCACTGAACGCATGCGTTCGCCCCAGTGAACGCGCTCCCGCGACCGTCACGTTGTCGCTGTCGTGCCCACAACGGTGCTTGTTCGGCAAGGCGTTGTAGCCCGCGTTTGACATCGCGAGCTTATTCGGCGGCATGGTTCGCAGGATCCCCCTGACACTGGCGCTTGCTTTCCCGATCGCGAATTTGTGCGAAAGGCTGCCGGATCATCGGCACTCAGTTGCTGCTGGCATTCGGCCTCCCGAGCCTGTTTTCGGGCCCGGACGCGGCGAGTGCGAGCTCTCTCACGTTTCCCTTGTCGGCGCTGTTCTAGAGTTTGCTGTGGCTTACTCATGGGGAAGGTCTCAGCAGAAAATGATGGGCGCGGTCTCGGCGCCCCGTCTGCGGCGGGATGGACGACGTAACTCACAACGCAATCTATTGCGCGCGTGATTGGGTACGATGCTGAGAATGACGTAACTGATAGTACAGGCAATAGAGACCGCTGGTGACACTAATGCTGAACAGTTTTTTGTTTCTCCTAGCCAAACACAGATTTCGCTTGAAAACTTGCACTTTAGTCGTCGCATTCTATAGTTGAAATCAAGTCTTGAATAGTTAAAAATTACCGGATATTGCAGTGCTAGCTGGTGCACCACTGTTGTACCCCCTCTCCCCTTTCAACTGAAGCTTGTACCTCGATATGGGTGTGTGTAAAGATGTTTTCGTTTGTGCGTCTAAGTGTTGGTGCTTCCGTGTTTTCTTTTAGTAAAACTTCCACTGCTGTGCATACTGTCACGTTGTTGCGACAAGGTACGGAAACTCATTTCGATAAGGATAATAATGGTTGTGGTTTAACGTTCCGAAACCACCGTGAGATTATCAGAGACGCCGTAGGAGAGGACTCCGGAAACTTTAGCCACCTGACGTTATTTAACGTGCAGGTAAATTTTAGTACACGGGCCTTGAAAATTTTCACCTATACCGAAAATACAGCCGCCGCGGCCGGCATTCGCTCCCGCTACCTGCGGGTTTACAGTGAAGCACCATAATCATTAGACCACCATAGCAGGTTATTCTGCTAAAGATAAAACTTTTTATTACAAAAAACCTGTGCCCAGAACAAGAAGTAACACTTGAGGCGCATTCACAATTGACCTTGAAGTAGGTAAAATCCGCTAAGCTCACTAGAAATAATCTTGCTTCACCACCTATAAGCGGGCTGAAAATGAAGCTGCGACTCGTCTAGGACACGGAGTGGCTTGAGCCAACATGCTAAGGAGCCAACCAACCGTTGTTTTCGACACGTGGTAGCGAAACGTCTTCACGCTTGACCGCAAGCCGTACGATGGGTGCAATAGCAGACCTATAAAGCACGTGATGTAAACATTTAGCCGAAAATTCAAAACTCCGGCGAGTCGGCGGGGATTCTCATCGACGCAATCTCAAACTACCGGTGCTGCACGACAAAACTCACAGCCACGGCAAGGACGTGTTTCACAAGAGCCTGATTTGGATGAACATTGCTGAGAAGACGAATCCGCGGATGACGTGGTAGCAGCGTGTCGACGCCAACACGACCCCCCCCCCCCCCCCCACACACACACAGACACACGCAATGTATATTGTTTTTGTACAACAGTGTGAAACCCCTGTTGCCACTGGCGGGGGCCCTACGCTGCTGCCTCGGGTACATCTCGCGAAAGGGCTTGAAGAGATCACAGCTCTTTCTTCTCCATACTCGGCGTTAAAATCTTGAATGAAGTACTGAATAAAAATAAAGCTAAGGAAACAAAATGAAGTGAATTCGCTTCATTTGTTAACAAGGAATGATGGTAGGAAGGATCAAGACAGCGGCGGTGGCAGAACAAATGTGAAAATATTGAACCAATACGGAAACCGACTTCCACTAGCTTTGGCATTTTCGCTCTGCTGTTGCTTATCTAGTGTGAACGCGGTTTCGAAGGGCAACACTATAGGCGAGCACAATCATTGTTGGTCGATAATCTGATCGTCAGTAAACACGTCTTTTATGCATACGTGATCAAACATTTCAGATTTATTGTTGGCGCTTTCATCGATTCCAGAATAAGCTCCATGACTCACGTGGTGCGGGCAATCTCTCTAAAGCACATTCTAATACAATCGTGAAGCTTTCCATTCGATCCGGTGTGGCCTACTCCGGGCGTTGGTACAACACGTGAAATGGTGTCACGGAAGTCGAGAAAATGGCGTGTGTTAAAATGCTGTGGCCTTCCCCCTCCCGGTAAAAGCCAGGAGTTGGCAACATGTAGTACGTTAAAAAGGAAGTAAAGGAATGTTCTGCTGAGGAAGCCCCGTGCCAATGTACCAAATAGTGTTGCGAAGTGATGGCGTCTGACGTAGACGTGCCCTCATTCAACACATATATGTGTTGGATGTTCATATGTATTGTTTTGCTGTACCTGTCTGAGGTGCCTCACGAAGAGTGGTCCAAGTCAGGTGATACACCTCTTTTTGCCCCCTTTGTGGGCAGTTTGCGAAAACGCCCAAATAAATACATAAATAA